>CM038232.1:36660846-36857211 GCA_021442155.1 Cymbidium sinense
TCTCAATCTATGTTGTGTCTCTAGGCAAAGCTATTATTGAGTTTAGTGCTCTTGAATGCAATACCATTATCGAATATAATTCATCGAGGCACCCTGAACCTATATACAATATGGTTCACAAAAAGCGCATCTTTGAGATCGACCTCTTTGAATGGGATTATGCCCACTTTGAAAAGTAGTTGGTGCCATTTAGAATGAACCGGTGACCCTTGGAAGAAGGAGGATCAATCAGACCCACTATGTCAGTACCCCAACACTCAAATGGCCATGAAGCCAATGTAGGATGTAGATTTTTGGGTGATTGGTGTAAGACCACACTATGTATTGATAGCATCTCTAGCTATGTCCATCTTTTGTGATCATCGAAGGCCAGTAGTATCCTAGTCTCTTGATCTTGGCTTTCATCTTTGAACCAGATTGATGCGCTTTGCATAAACCTGAGTGTACATCTGTCATGATCCTACGGGCTTCATGTTTGTCCAAACAATGTAACCACATATGATCAAAGGACCACTGGTATAAGGTGCCATCCACAAGAGCATAGAAAAGGGCTCTCTGCTTCACTTGATGTGCTAGTGATTTCTCTTGAGGTAGTTTGCCTATATTTAGGTAATCCATGAATGGTTGCCTCTAATCCAACTACTCATCCTTTTTGGCAATGATAACCTCCCTTTCAAGAGAGAATCTCTCGATGAGTTCAGCATCATCATGGGATAAGACTTGTCTATTTTGGACCCTTATTGGTATGGACTCATCTTTCAGACATGCCAACTTTTTGGCAAGCTTGGCTAATGCATTTACCATGTTCTCTCCTCGAGGAATCTTATAAATAGTAACCTAGGATTTGGGCCAACAACTTTGTACTTGTGTTAATGATAAAGCTTAGGCTTCAGAACTTTGTAAGATCCATCAATTTGGTTAATAACTAGTTGAGAATCCCTGAAGATGTCAATACTCTATATGTATAGTGTAATGGCTAACTCCAGATAGATAATCAGAGCCTCATATTCAGCTTCGTTGTTGGTGCATGGATTGGTCAGATGATATGAGAATCTCATCACATTGTGGTACGGAGTTAGGAGAACTATTCTAACCTTTCACGGAAGAGTAGATCATGGATCTTCTCCCTTTTGAAAGGAAGCCATACCATCAAAATATATCTTCCAGTGGTGAATGGTAGTGTCCCTTAAGTTCATGATTTGTTCATCGGGGAGGTCATCATTAAGTGGAGAATCAACATGAAGTGGTGTGTCTTTGAAGTCAGTACTTACTTATCCTTTCACCATACAGAGGGGTACAGAAGTGATGTAAAACTATGATGAAATCATAGAACAATGTGCCAATCGTCTGGATAGCATCGACTGTGCCATGAGATATTGCAGTGGATTGATCCTAGAGATCATGCTCACCTTATGAGAAAGCATGTAGTGTCACAGCTTTTGGGACGCAAAAATGAAAGGTATGCAATGCTTTTTAATTGGTGGATAGTTTTCCTCAGCATGGATTAGATGATGAATGAGGTAGTAAAGTGTATTTTCTTTTCCTTCATCATTGGTTTGGGCCAACAAAGTGCCAAGGGAGTCATCTAATGCAACAATATATAATATCAATGGCTTGCCCGGGATAGGGGCTGTTAGAACTGGCGGTGTCATTAGGTAGTGCTTGATGTCTTCGAAGGCATGTTGACACTTGTCATCTCACTTGAACTTGGTGTCCTTTTTGACAAGTGTCAAAATTGGTCGGCATCTTCTTGATAGATTAGAAATGAAGCGTCTTAGATATACCAACTGCCCTTGAAAAGATCTAAGTTGAGTAAACTTTTAGGGGGTGGCATTTCTAATATCACCTTGATTTGCTCCGGATTGATTTCTATTCCCCAGTGCCTGCAACATACCCAAGGAATTTCCCTGAAGCTACTCCAAATGCATACTTTAGGGGATTCATTTAAAGGTTAACTCATCTCAACCATTCAAAAAGTACTCTCAAGTCAAAGAGATGGTCTTCCTTTTCTTTACTTTTGACTACAAGATCATCGACGTAACATTCGACTTGATGATGAATAAGTTCACTAAAATCTGAGTCATGGCCCACTGGTATGTAACACCAATATTTTTAAGGCGAAAGGCATGATCTTATAGAAATAGATTTCGATCAGGGTTTGAAGCACTGTGTTTCTTTCATTCTCAAGGGACATCTTTATTTGGTTATAACTAGATGAGCCATCCATGAAAGAGAAGACTGCATGAGATGAGGCTACATCCACCATTAGTTCCGGGAATGGTAGTGAAAATTCATCTTTTGGACATGCCTTATTCAAATCCAAATCGATGCATAGTTTGGCCATTCTTTTTCTTAACTGGGATGACATTGGCTAACCAGGTAGAATATTTTTCTTCCCTGATGAAGCCAACATCGATCAGTTTCTTGACTTCAGAATGACTTGCTGTTCAATATCTAATTGTCTATGTCTACGAGCTTGCTTGATAGGGTTAGCACTAGGCTCTATTGTTAATTTATGAACTACTACATCAGGAGATAAATCATACATATATTCGTAACTCCATGCGTCCTTAAACTAATCAATAAATAAGTCATCAATTTTAATATCATTCAATAAAATGATGTATGTTGGGCGTGGGTTATCTTGGTTCTAAGTTGATTTCTTTGAGCTCATCGATGGTTGATCTGATCTCCTCTTCGAACTCTAGCGGTGCATCCTTGACTTCAAAGTCATTTAGATCATCTGAAGTTTCTAAACACACCTCCTCATATGAGTTAGCATGATTTGAAAAGAACTTATCAGATTCCAAATGATTGGTGATAACTAGGCAATGATTGTCATCATCATGAACCCACTATCATCCTAGTCACGGTATTTTTGGTTGTCTACTTTGGTTGACACAACCTTTCAAAGTAATCGAACTTATGTTTAGACTAAGTATGTGGGATTAATCCCTTCTTTGCTAAATTAAGAACACAAGCTGAATACCAATCAAAGGGCAATTGTATTAAATCTTTATATGAATCATCCTCAAGTTCTACATCAGCTTCCTAACTTGAGGATGATGCTCCCAAAAAGAACCTCTGAGTTTTCTCATATGTGGATGACTTAGGGGCTTCCTTAACTACCAAACCCTTAACATTTTGAGAAGAAAGTGGGGTTATAGGAAAGGTTCTCAACTGACTCTTGACTATCTCATATGTTGACTTGGATACATTTTTGCTTTGCTTTAGAGCCCGGTCATCATCACTATTGTTGACCTCACTTTTGGAGTGAGCTTTCAGCTTCTCCATCGTAGACATAAGGACTTCTATAAACACTAAGAGTTCCTTAGTCTTAAATCACTTATAGTGATTAGGTGAACACTTAACCTAACCCTAGAGACTTAGAAGAGTTAGCCATAAGAATAGGTTATGCCTTAGGGGTATTAGGAAGACTTGCCTACCCATATAGCAAACCCAATCCTTGCTTCCCTCCTTCAAACAAAGCCAAATCAATTCCTAAATCAATTCTAACTCAATTGATTTTCTCAAATCATAAATCAATTCCAAATCAAATGATTGAACCCATGATTGAATTCAAATTCCAAAATCTTTTATAAGCTCTATTGATTTCATCTTATGGACTTAGCTCAAACCAAATCCAAATCATTCCAAACTCAAAATATTTTTTCATAACCCATTTATATTCTCATTTATATTCACAAATATAAATGAAATATAAATTCAAATAACCAAAACAAAATTCAAAACTAAAACTAAATCCAACTTAGATCCAACTTATACTCTTTCAAGTCAAATCCTTGAACTTAGCCAAATCATTCTCAAATCAATCAAACCTTTAGATTTTCTCTCCAAAAAAAATCACTTCTTCAATCACATACCCAAATATAAATATAAACTACAATCAAAATCAAACTAACCCAAGTCAAATATTCACCCTTTTGAGAAATTGTCAAATGAATCAAAACCCATTTGACTCCAAATCACTTGCAATTAGATTTATATTTCAATAATAAGTCTATATGTGAGTTCAACCAAACTTAAATCAAGCCTTGATCAATTGACCCACTTAGGCTCACTTGACCCAAAGTGACCTAAAGGACCTTTTTGAGCCAAATTCTAATCCAACCCAAATTGGATTGAACTAAGCCTATCTAAACCTCACATTATGAGCAACAATCATCCTAGGATGATCAATCACTCAAATTGGGTCAAACCTAGCCTTTGACCATGTCAACACTTAGCCCAAATGAAATTTAAACTAGCTAAAGTTCACCATATGCCAAATTGATTGAAACCATTAATCTAAATCAATCCATAGTCAATGATTGAACTTGACCAAGTCATCAATTGAGCCAAACCAAGCCTAATTGGCCACTTGACCTAAGTTGACCCAAGTTGACCTGAAAAGTCAAAATGGATCAAATCTTGATCTAAGCCAAATTGATTGCAACCAATGGGTGAAATTTATTCTAAATCACTTGTTGAACTTGACCAAATCTTCAATTGACTAACTAGACCCAACTAGCCCAATTGACCATGAACCCAACTTGACCTAAAAGGTCAAATCAACTTGAAATCAAACCAAACCAAAATTGAATGAAACCAAAGCTTGATACATTTCAAATGATCAACCAAGCCTAAACCAACCCATCACCTAATCTAATTGAAATGGGTCAAATTAGGCCAACTTGACCTATTTGACCTAAATGAACTTAAAGCCAAAACCAAATATAAACCAAATTCCAAACCAATGATGCCCATAGGCTCAAAATGATCATTTGAACTTGACCTAACCCATGGTTTGATCCAATTTGACTAATTGGTCAACCTAACCAATTTGACCCAACAACTAAAGGTCAAATTGAACCAATTCAAACCAAATGAACTCCAAATCACTTGAAATTTAGCTCAACCCATTTTGAATCATTTCAAATCTGCCCAAATCAAAATCATGGCCAAATGGCTACATTGTACATTAAAGGGTATCCTATGGAAATTCACTTGGAATTTGGCCAATTCTTTCTCAATGGCACCCTCACACATGGACACCAAGGAGGGGTGGTGAACATGACCAATGAGCTTGGGTCAGCCATGACAACCAAAACTAATCAATAATTAGGAATTTGAGCATCACTCAATGAACTCACACATGGGCACTCACTCTCCTCCACTCCTACCTAAAATGACTCACATGGGGTGTCCCATGATCAAAATGATCAATCTCAATAATTTAAGCTAAAATGGCAACTAAGCTCTATTTGTGAGGAGATATACTCCCCATCATTCCCACTCAAACTAGAGGCACTTAATTCGACTGAGCTCTAGAAATCGAAACCAAGCATCCTTAAGTTTCCCAAAGCCATTTCCAAGCTCCCTTGATTTCTCCTTCTCGATTTTGCTCAAAGCCGAGGAGGTCCATCCTAATAGAAACTCATCCAATTCTCCATCAAAACCAAATTAAACTTGCAAGCACCATCAAGGGACTTCATCAAGCTCAATCAAGTTGTTTCCCAAGTCATGCCATAGGAAGGACTTTGATCAAAGTCGCCATTGAAGGAGAGCATGGTCAGAGCCATCCACTTCAAATCAAGACTTGATACCTTCAACAAAGCATCTCTACTAGACGGCTACCTCCTGGAAGTGCGGTGATAGCCTCCGATAATATTGCTCAAAATGATCTTAGAATAAAATTGCTTGGTCCTTTTGAAGGAAATTGTAATCCTTGAGATCTTGACCATTGGATACATTGCTTGTGCTTCCCAAGGTGTGAGGTGAGTTTGAACTCCATCCATGATGAGCTCGGATCGGCGATGATGAGCGACATCCATCTCTTGCCACTAGGAGATAGATCACACCATCCATTTTGCATGATTGGACGGTGATTAAATCACGATAGATCTCCCTAATTTAAGCCTAAACTATAGGATTAATCCGGCTATCAATCTCGGTCGGACAACCCATGGAGAAAGTGTGTCCGGTGACTCGTGACGAATGTGACAACTTAAATAATCTATCCATGTAGCCTGTATCATTATTGACGGGATTAGGGGTTTAATTATCTCTAATTTCATTTTTTAATGCTAAAACTTTCAAAATTCATAACTAATTGTAGAAAAATCCAAAAAAAAAACAAACTCAAGTTCATTTTAAAGATAATTCAAAGGAGAATAATATAAAATTAAATTTAATTAATTTTGAATTGTGATTTTAACTCAATTTGGGTTTTATTGGAAATGTAATTTAATTACACCTTAATTACTTTAGCAATTAATTCCAAACTTCTTAAGGTTGATTAGTGGATGACTTCTACCTCCCTTGGAATTTATTGTTGGATTAATTGGAATTGCTTATTTCATCTTTAATCCTAATTAATTGAATGATTAATTAACCTATTAAAATTCATTTAATTAAGCTTGCTAATCATCATGAAATAGTGAATGGACTTATGGAATGAGATTTGGATTTTCTTTTTCCCTAAGTTTATTTCATTTGGATAAACACTTAATTAATGTGCAAATTAATTAATGATTTAACCACCTTACTAACTAATTCAATTAATCAAACTCAAAACTAAATTATTCCAGAACTTAATCATCCAATTCTTAGGTGTGTAATAATCTAAAGGACTTCAAAGGAAATTATAATCAAACTACATGTGTAGGATGGTTATAAAAGTACTTAATTAAACCCTTTAGCTTAATTAATCATAAATTGTGAGCCAATTGCATTAGGCCCTTTTATTTATTAGGTGCATTGCTGATTTAAATTCCATGTGATTAGATATGTTGGCTCATAATTAATTATTTAATTATGTTAAAGTGGTATAGGTAAGTAATTAATGGATTTAACTCATACCTTAACCTAAACAAACATAAAATGTTTGTTAAATTAAACTAAACCAATTCACATATGGGGAAATGGGTTAGGATCATCAAACCTTTCTCACATTTTCTAAGTCAAACCAAGCCTAATTGGATTGTTGACTTGAAAAGTCAAAATGGGTCAAATCTTGATCTATGCCAAATTGATTTTAACCAATGGGTGAAATTTATTCTAAATCACTTGTTGAACTTGACCAAGCTTCAATTGACTAACTAGACCCAACTAGCAACAATGAACTAACTTGATCTAAAAGGTCAAATCAACTTGAAATCAAACCAAAATTGAATGAAACCAAAGCTTACAATACATTTCAAATGATCAACCAAGCCTAAACCAACCCATCACCTAATTGGGTCAAATGGGTCAAATTGGTCAACTTGACCTATTTGACCTAAATGAACTTAAATGAACCAAAACCAAATATAAACCAAATTGAACCAAACCAATGATACCCATAGGCTCAAAATGATCATTTGAACTTGACTAACCATGGTTTGATCCAATTTGACTAATTGGTCAACTAACCCAATTTGACCCAACTTGACCTAAATAGGTTGAATTAATTCAAACCAAATGAACTGCAAATCACTTGAAATTTGGCCCAACCCATTTTGAATCATTTCAAATCACCCAAATCAAAATCATGGCCAAATGGCTACTTTGCCCCTTACATTAAGGGTATCCTATGGCCAAATTTACTTGGAATTTGGCCACTTCTCAACTTGGCACCCTTCTAGTGGTCCACATGGACACCAAGGAGGGTGGTGAACATATGATGAGCTTGGGATAGCCATGAACCCAAGGATAAACTAATCCCTTCAATAGGAATTGAGCACTTGGATCACTCAATGAACCCACAGCACATGGGCACTCACTCTCCTCCACCTCCCTAAAATGACTCACATGGGGTCTAACAGCCCAAAATGATAAACAATCTCAATAATTGAGCTAAAATGTCAAGCTCTCATTTGTCCATCCAAGGAGGGAGATACTCCCCTCATTCCCACTCAAACTAGAGGCACTCAATTTGAGCTCTAATGAAACCAAGCATCCTTAAGTTTCCCAAAGCCATTTCCAAGCTCCCTTGATTTCTCCTTCTCAATTTTGCTCAAAGCTGAAACAGGGGAGGTCCATCCCAGTAGAAACTCATCCAATTCTCCATCAAAACCAAATTAAACTTTCAAGCACCATCAAGGGACTTCATCAAGCTCAATCAAGTTGTTTCCCAAGTCACCAAGCCACAGGAAGGAGGACTTTGATCAAAGCCGATCACCATTAAAGGAGAGCATGGTCAACCGAGCCATCCAATTCAAATCAAGACTTGATACCTTCGACAGAGCTTCATCTCTAATAGACGAAGCTACCTCCTCAGTTGGAAGTGCGGGTGATAGCCTCAGACAAGGTATTGCCCAAAATTGATCTTAGAATAAAAATTGCTTGGTCCTTTGTTATAATCCTTGAGATCTTGACCCGTTGGATACATTGCTTGTGCTTCCTCGGTGTGAGGTGAGTTTGAACTCCATCCGAGCTCGGGTGAGAATCGGATGATGGCGACATCCATCTCTTGCCACTCGGGGAGATAGATCACACACCATCTTTCATGATTATGAATGGGAGAGAAATTAAATCGATAGATCCCTCTAATTTTAGCCTAGCGGGATTAATCCATCAATCAGTGGATGACCCATGGAGAAAGAGTGTCCCTAAACATTGATATGACTTAAACTTAACTATCCCATCACCATGTAAAAGCGCGCATCAGCTACCGTGGCGGGATTAGGGTTTAATTCATTTTAATGCTAAACTTTCAAAATTCATAACAAATTGTAAAAAAAAAAAAAACAAACCTAGTTCATTTTAAAGATAATTCAAAGGAGAATAATATAAAATTAAATTTAATTAATTTTTAACTATGATTTTAACTCAATTTGGGTTTTATTGGAAATGTAATTAGGCTAATTACACCTTAATTACTTTAGCAATTAATTCCAAACTTTGTAAGGTTGATTAGTGGGATGACTTCTACCTCCCATGATTTTCTTGGAATTTATTATTGGATTAATTAGGGAAATTGCTGATTTCATCTTTAATCCCTTTCCTAATTAATTGAATGATTAATTAACCTATTAAATAGTGATATTCATTAATTAAGCTTGCTAATCATCATGAAATAGTGAATGGACTTATGGAATGAGATTTGGATTTCTTTTCCAATCTTTTCCCCTAAGTTTATTTCATTTGGATAAACTTAATTAATGTAAATTAATTGATTTAACCTTACTAACTAATTCAATTAATCAAACTCAAAACTAAATTATTCAGAACTTAATCATCCAATTCTTGGGTAGATTCTTAGGTGTTCAATAAGGACTTAAAGGAAATTATAATCAAACTACATGTGTGGGATGGTTATAAAAGTACTTAATTAAACCCTTTAGCTTAATTAATCAATAATTGTGAGCCAATTGCATTAGGCCCTTTTATTTATTAGGTGCATTGCTGATTTATATTCCATGTGATTGCATATTATATGTTGGCTCATAATTAATTATTTGTGTTAAAGTGGTATAGGTAAGGGGTAATTAATGGATTTAACTCATACCTTAACCTAAACAAAACATTAAAATCAACATAATTGTTCTAAAATTAAACTAAACCTATTCACATATGGGGGTGGGTTAGGATCAACAAACCTTTCTCACATTTTCTAAGTCAAATCAACTTCAAAAAAAAAAACTCCTTAAAGAATTTTGATTCATTTTAAATGATCTTATTTTATAGGATTGTCTTTAGGAATTAATTATGGTGAATGAAGTCATATGCTTACATGACATTATTTCTTTCCAAGCATGGTAAATGTTCTTTTCCATATGAAATCATACATTCATCTCTTTTAAAAAAAAATTAAATAAAATGTTTCCTTTTGTATGTGTAGGTTAAAGTTAAGAATATGAGTGGCTATTATCACTATTAAACCAAAAATTATTTCCAAAACCCATAAATTAAAGAAAATGAATGAAGTGATGCTACTTATAAGTACTTATAAGCATGCATGTGATTATAGCATAAGATGTGTTTTTTATGTTATTTTCTTCTCTTCTCTTAACATGGATTTGAATAAGATGCAAAGTGTATAGTTCATTTGAAAAGAATGCAACACTTGCTTAAATCTATTCTTATGCATGACTTAAGAAGGATCCTCACATTTACACATGTAAATTGTAAATCAAACATAATCTTTTGCATGATTCTTCATCTATTTATTTCTTTTTGTACATTTACATGTATTTAAGAAAAGTGGTATATTAGTCTGGACATCTCGGGGATGCAAGGCTTTAAGTAGCCCTAAATAGGCCTTTTACCTTATGCCTCTAGTGTAGAAAATAATGGTGTCGTACTCACTTATGTCTTTTATACATGTGGATGTGCATCTCATTAATGGATGACAAATCCCTCTTTTCTACATAATTAAAACATGCATCAATGAAACATCTAAAATTTTCAAATCATATCTCTTAGCATTCATCATCAAAGTGTGTTAAAACTTTGCACTGCATGAATAGGTATGCTTAGGATTATTCATATGCATGGTATACGAGGTGGGAAGAAATAAATGGTTATGTGTCATGTGGTAGTAATCCACCTTAATTAATCTTAAGACACCTTTCTTATTGAATAGGGATAATTAGAGAAAATCTAAACTTAAGATTAAATAAAACACATAGTAAAACATTCACTAAAGAAAAATCATTAATGAATCTACCATAAAAATTACTTAAGATAGGGACAAAACAAAGATCTACTCTTTTCTTGTCTTTATAATATTTAGTAACTAAATGTAGGTTCATTCAAACAAAATCAAATCATCAAATAAAATTGACAAATCAATTGAATCACTTAAAATGAAACCACCCTCTAAATTGAACCTTTTTTAGAAAATTTTAACCTTAAATCCTAGCTAAGGCATGCCACACAAGCCTTAAATGGCACACACATTAGGTTAAGTCACCATTTGTAGCTCTATGTTAGGGTGGTGCATGGTTTGATGCGA
Organism: Cymbidium sinense; assembly: GCA_021442155.1. Classification (NCBI taxonomy): domain Eukaryota; kingdom Viridiplantae; phylum Streptophyta; class Magnoliopsida; order Asparagales; family Orchidaceae; genus Cymbidium; species Cymbidium sinense. Next base: position 36,671,786 of record CM038232.1, read on the forward strand.
TTTTATTTTAATGTAATGTTTTTTTAGATGTTATTGTATGTGCATTGTCTAGATGGTAGGCGATCTTAGCCTAATCATGTCTTTCTGGAGATTGTGCTTAATAAAAATATAAAATAATTTTGCTATCTGAGTTGCTTATGCCCCTAAGCATAATCAAACTAGGACAAGTAGACTTGATTTACCTATGTGTGGGGTGCTAAGTCCAAATTATTTATTCATATAATTCTTTTTTGTGGTATGTTTAGCTAATCTTTTTTTCACAGTTTAGTTAGATTTATCTTTTCCATTTTGATGTAAATTTTGCAATTAAAATTTGGAATGAATGTCATAGGGAAATTAAGGTGAACATTGGTCTTAAGACCATGTCTTATATACCATGTGAAATCTTGGAGCAAACTACATCCCAAATCAAATCACGAAGAAGGAAGTGAAGAAAGGAAGAAAGGAAGAAAGAAAGAAATGAAGAAATGAAGAAATGAAGAATGAAGAATGAACCCCCCATGAATTCCTTTTAATTGTAATCATTCAGTTGTAATCCAGGTTGTATAAGGGTAGAGCTCGGCTACCCATTTTCCTTTTCAGGTTTGTGTGGTGGTGCCCGACCACATCGACCTCTTATTATATTGTATTTTATAAATTGATTGTTGTTTATTTATGATGCAATTAGGATGGCATGATCTTCTTAGTTTCTTCATTGTTTAATGAATGGCTGATGCGATTAGGCTCTTAGGAAAAAAAATTTTCTATCCAATTAATCAACTCAAAATTAAATTAATCAACTCATAACCTCATCTTGGACATAAATCAAGATAATAAAGATTTAGTAACCCCTTAGCTAGATGTTGTATGTCTCACATCATGCATAAAAATCATATTATCTTACTCTTTCTAATGGAGGGCTTCTACCTTTGCTAGGTAAAATGACTTGACCTTCGATAGCCATGGTGGAAACACACCTCCTTCTTTTTGATTTTGGCTCATAATCAATTTCTCATGCATTAGGCATATGAAATACCATAGCCTCTGTCAAATAAAAATGTCCAAAAATTAAAATAAAACTTAGCAAAATTTGCATTTGATTAAGTAATTATTCATGCCCTTCATGATCTAGTATCTTAGGGAGTGTCTTTAAGGACTTAGTCTCCTTTCTAAATTAACAATAGCTTAGCCATCTTGCATAAGACTTTACATGTATTTTAAATTGTAGGAGGAGTTAGTTGGCGGCCACCAGCGGAGTAAGTCCTTGGTGGTTTATTCTCTCTTGTGGAGATAAACCATATACCGATTTTGCCTTAGATTTAGGTCATGTTTTGGCCCTTGCCAAAGCTCCCTAGATTTAGGATCTGAGGTCGTTATTTTTGTTTACGGGCTACAAGCATAAATCCTCACCTCTTAGGCATTTTCGTTTATTGTTTATGAAATTGTAAGCCCTAGATTTCTAATAAAAATTCAACTCAAACATAAAATCATCTTCAAATTTCAAAAATATAAAACCCAACCATAGGATAGTTTGGGATGCTCACTAGGCTTCCTAGTGTCATGAGCATCCCCTACTCATCTCCCATTAGTTTCAATAATAACTCCCTCCTTTTGATCAATCCCACTTGATTTTTCAAAATTAAAATTTGTTGATAGTCTTATTAACTTTAAAATCTTTGGAGATAATGATCATTTACCTTAATCAGAGTATTCTTAAGGAATCTCATTTTAAGATGTAACTATGAGGCTTGCCTAGGGAACTATAAACAAATTTAAATAAACCCTATTTTACTTTTCCATGTAAAGTAGGGGAAGATCTCTAGTACATTCAAAGACCCATTATCCTTAGGAGTCTTTATTAGGTGATTAGGTCCATTGTAGGATGGTGACTTCTGTCTCTTGAGATAGTACATCATTCCTCAATGTCGCACCTGATCACCCTAATGAGTACATCTGTAGATCTACATGGTGTCCCAACAACACATTTTTTTAATTTCAATTCGAAATTAAAACACCATAACTATCATGCTCAAATGTCACCTCAAAAGGGATCTACTCCTGAGAAGAGCTGTGGTGTACTACATAAGACTCATCCTTTGTAGTCTATGTGGATAGCAAGTGTACTGGCTAGGACAAACCTTTTGGGTGGAGGGAGGCTTTCCACCTCGTGCCTCTCTATCCTCTCTACTTTTTTACGATGGAGGTGGTCATCCTACCCATATGTTGAATGGAGTAACAAATTATGGGTGGAATCTAATGTCAAGCTCTATATCTTACCATGAGTCCATGTTTCTCTTTTATTTTCTTTTTTATTTTATTTTTTATTTTCTTTTCTAATTCATTTTATTTTTCTTTTCATTTTTTTCCCTCTTGGGGATCTTGACTAGATTCACGAGAATGGACTTGTTGATTTTAAGGAAGGAAAAAGGCTGCATCTTCATATATCCTGATCTTATGAACTATGAAGGGTTTGAGATCTCCTTTGACGTAGTACTCAATTCCACCTCTCATGAACTTCATGCAATGATGTAGAGAGGATGGAATTGTGTTGTTCTCATGTATCCACAGTCTCCCAAGCAAGCATTGAAAGATGTATTCAAGTCTATGATATGAAACTTGGCTTCAGTCTTCCAATCATCTATATATAATGTTAACACTTTGCTTGTTCATTGAATCCTCTCATCATCCTCTCCTTTTGAAGTTTAGAGATGTTGATTCTCAAGTAGAGGGTTTTAAACTCATAATGTTGAATTTTTGTACCTTGGTGATAACCTATATGCCAACATCCACTGTAATGTAAAGAGGGTGGTTATGCTCAGTTAATGTTAGAATCAAGTCTTCATCATTGAATGTAACTCCTAAGATGTCCTTTGAGCGGCTAGCCTCCTCTTCAATAGCAGTCAGTGAGCTAAGCATATTTCTAGATCAAGGAGAGCCTTGACTAGAGATTCCCTCATCTCTTTGGATAAGACAAGGGCATCGTATATGTTTAACTTAGCTGAACCTTTCTAAGATGTGCTAGGATGTTGTAATCAACTCTAACTTGGTCCTCCATAAGCATATCCATGGGTGGAGCATCTTATGGAGGGTTATTAGCTCACTAGAACCAATGACTTATTTTCCCTTATCAAGAGGTGCTACCCTTGGAGGTAGAACTTTACCACCCTTTGAGGTTGACTGACTTCTTGGAATGATGAACATGTGAAAATTCTACTTTCTCATTTAGGCAGCTTCTCAAATGAGATCTCTGAGTCAATTGAATCTAAGTCAATCTCGGTGGTGATTGATTGAAAGGAAAATTCTAAATTAGAAGAGATATGAGAGCTATCATTATTATTTTTTTTTTGGAGAGTTTTCAAGAGTAATAAAATCTAAAGTATTGTGGTGAAATTTTTATAATTTGATTTCTAAAGAAGTAAAAATATATACTTCTATCTTTACTCTATGTGGGGTAAAAATGAAGATAGAAATAAACATCTCTTTCTTTTTTATGTATTTTTGATACCATATAGATCCGCATATATTCTTATTGAGGGTAATCGGGTATGACATTGAGGAGAGGTGTACTATCACGATAGAAGTCACCACCCTACAATGGACGATCACCTCAACAAGGACTCCTAAGGATAATGGGGTTGTATGCCTAAATATTCTTCCCTACTTTACATGGAAAGGTAAAGTAGGGTTTATTTTAAAGCGGGTTCATTAAGTTCCCTAAAGGGCAAGTAGTTAATTACATCCTGGGATGAGATCCCTTAGAAATACTCTCGATTAAGGTAAATGATTGTTGTCTCTAAAGATTTCATATGGGACTATCAATCGATTAGTTTGTTTTGGAAAATCAAATGAGATTGATCAAAGAGAGGAGTTATTAAGTAGGAAGATGCTCACTGCTAGGAAACCTGAGCATCTCAAACTATCCTCTGGTTGGGCTTTACATTTTGAAATTGAATTATTCATTTGAGTTGACTTTTTTTAGAAGTTTAGGGATTATGATTCCACACAAAGGTTATGGAAATGCTTAAGAGGTGAGGATTTATGCTTATGGAGAGAGAGAGAAGCAACCTCGACTAAATCTAGGAGCTTTGGTGAGGGCCAAAGCATGATCTAAATCTAAGGTGAAAATGGGTATTTTTTTGCTTCCACAAGAGGACAAACCACGATTGCTTAGACTTACAACCGTCTGGGGGTGGCTACCAACTAACTCCTCCTAGGATTTTAAATTCATGTAGGAAAGTCATATGCTTTATGAAAGATAGCTTGGTTGTTATTTATTTAGAAAGAGACTAGATCATGTGAGGGCATGCTTCAAATGACCTAAATTTAATGCAAATCATATTACATGTTATTTTCATTTTCAAAAATCATTTGACCCAGGATTATAGGATTCATATGCCTAATGCATAAGAAGTAAGATTATTGGCCAAAATCAATGAGAAGGAGAGGTGTGTTTCCACCATGCCTCTCAAAGGACAAGCCAAGTTTCTCTAGCAAAGGTGGAAGCTCTCCAATCAAGAGTGAAAATAATATGCATTTATGGATGATATTATAAAAGAAATACTCATCCAGTTAAGGGGTTGTGAATTCTTTTATCTTGATTTTTAGCCTAAGCTTTAGGTGAGGTTATAAGTTCTTTATTTTAATTTTTGAATTGTTAAGTATGATAGAAGATTTATCTTTCCCTAAGAGCGTAATCTACATCTAGGAAAAGGATGCCATCTTAATGCACAAACTAAACAAATCATCAATCAATTTATAAAGCTAATGCAAAAAAATAAGAAGCCATTTATGGTCGGGCACCACCGTACAAACCTGAAAATAAATTGGTTAGTCGAGGTGTACTCTTATACAACCTGGATTACAAATGAATTAAATACAATTAAGCAAGGAATTCATTGTTATGAAGGTCTTCAAGCTTCATTTCTTCATTCATCTTTTCTTATTTCTTCTTCTTTTCTTCTTTCTTCTTTGGTTCCTTCTTTTGGATGGTTGGAAGGTGCTCCAAAGGCTTCACATGGTGCATAAGATGAGATCTTATTACCAATGCTCATCTAATCTCCCTTAACAATCATTCCAAAATCCTAACTATAAAAATACATGAAATGGAAAAGTAAATCTAACTAACACCTACAAAATAGATTAGCTAAACAAACCATACAAATTCCAAGCATTGGACTTAGCACCCCACACATGGGTAACCAAGTCCACCTAGCCTATTATTATGCTTAGGGTATGAGCACCTGCATAAAAGTAATTATATTTTATTGCCCCTTAAGCACAAACCCCTACAGAAAATAATGATTAAACTAAATCATCCTACCATTCATTCTATGCACATTCACCCTAACATCCAGACTAAAATAGAACATCACAAAACAAAAATAGAACATCAATCAATGTACCGCCCTAACCTAAAGCTAGAAGTGGTGGCTTAGTCTAATGTGTGTGCTTTAAAAGGTTTGTGTGGTATGCTTAACTATGGTTTTAAGGTTTGGATTTTCTAAGTGTGAAGATGTTAAACTTAGATGGGTGGTTTCATTTAAGTATTTAGTTGATTTGGGTTGATGTTATTTTGTATATTGGTTTTGTTTAAATGAATCCTACAATTAATTACTAAGTTTTAAAGAGATGGAAAAGAGAAGAGAACTTCTCTTTCCTTTCCTACCTTAAGTAATTTCTAAAGTGGATTCATGTTTAGTTTTATTTAGTGAATGTTTTAATATGATTTATCCTAAGTTTAGATCAATTCTAAACAAACCTTTTCAAAAGAAAGGCATTTTAAGATTAAGTAAAGTGAACTATATTCACAAAACATACATCACTTCATTTCTTTCCCATATAACATGCATATGAATGAATCTAAGCATATCTATACATATAAAGAATGTTTAGCACACTTTATGATGAATGCTAGTGGTTTACTTGAGAAAATTTGAATACTTTATGATGCATGATTTTCATTAAGTAGGAAAGAGCTTTTCTTATCCATTCTTCTCATGCACACATATATGTATGAAAGGCATAAGTGAGTATGACACCATTGTTAACTAGTGTAAGGTACAAGACTTACTTAGGGGACTTAAATCCTCAAACCAGGTTGTCCCATATACCACTTTCCTTAAATACAAAGCATATGTACAAAAGAAATGAATGGAAAAGAAAGGATGCAAAAAGTTATACTTGATTGTTTGATTTGTTTATGTAATTTATATGTGTGAATATGAAGATCCTTCTTAGGTTGTAACATGGAAGGGGATAAGAGTAGATTTGAGCAAGTGTTATGTTCTTTTAAAAAGAACTATACACTTTGTAAATCTTATTCAAATCCATGTTAAGAGGAAAGAAATGAAGCAAACATAAAACACATTTTTATATTCACATGTAAACTTATAAAAAAAATATAAGTAACACACTTTCAATTTTGGAAATTGATTCATATATTTTTAAAATAATTTGGAATTTAGTAGTGATAATAGCCATGCATATTTTTACTTTAGCCGAAACAAGCAATTTAACATGAAAAAAATATTTCACTTTCATTTTGATTTTTGATTGGAATGAAGGCATGAAATTCATATGAAACACACATTTAGCATGTTAAGAAAGAACTAAAGTGATGAAACCATGTAAACACATTCTCCCTAATTAATTCCTAAAGACAATCTCATGAAATAAGAAAGTTTAAAGTAAATCAAATTATTTTTTAAGAAAGTTTGATTTTGTTTTGAGTTTGATTTAATTTGAGAAATGTGAGGTGCGCTTGCTGTTCCTAACCCATTCCCACATGTGTTGGTTATTTTAGTTTAATTTATAGGTGATTAGATGATTTTATATGTTACTTAGGTTAAGGTATGAATTAAGCATAATTACCCCTTCACTTAGCATAGTTAATCAAATAATTATGAGCCAATGAATGACATAAAACCACAAAGAATTTAAATCAGTAATGCACCTAGTAAGAAAAGGGCCTAATGCATTTGGCTCATGATTAATAATTAATTAAACTAAGGTTTTAACTTAAGTAATTTCATACCAACCCCACTTGAGTTGAGTTTTAATTTCTTAATGCACTTAGGCTCTTGAACACCTAAGAATCCATAATTGATTTTTAAGTTTTATAATGAAATTAAGGGGTAATTAGTGAATTAACCCTTAATTGGATGGAATAAGGAAGAAAAGGGGTTTAGGAATATCTCAGAAAGTATCCCAAAATTATTCCCTAAACCTCATACTCACTTAAAACTTAATAGACTCAATTAGAAGGTTAAACCACTAATTATGCCTTAAATTATATTAAGGGATTAAGGAATAAACTAAATTCTCTTAGTTACCAATAAATCTAAGAAAATTAGGGAGGTGAGTCATCCCACTAATTAAGAAAAAAGGATTAATTGAAGTAATTAAAGAGTAATTAGCAAAATAACATTCCAATAAATTGAGAAAAATACTATTCAAAATCCATTGAAATCAATTTTAAAATATTTTATATTAAAGTATCTATCAAATGCAATTTATTTCATATTTTTTTTCTAATTTTTCTAGGCTTAAATATGAATTTTAGAAGTTTCCATAGTTAATTAGAACAAATAAATATCTTAATTAAGTTTTTTAATCCCGTCGGTTCCACGTGGGCTGCTATTGTGGCATGCACTTTTCACATGGCGTGACGGGATTGGATACTTAACCCATCATAGCACGGTGATCTACACATTTTCTCCGATCAAGGATCGGATGAGATTAAAGCTTGATTAAAGGGGCTAATGTGAGGCTACATGTTTCAATCTTGCCATCCATCCAAAATGCGAATGGATGGCCAGATTCATCCACCATCCCTCATGAAAGGAGATCCATTTTCCCATGATCCAGCTCGATTCAGTTGAATAAAATTTATTCATGCAATGTAGATCATATAATGGCTAAAATGGGATTAAACCATCTTTCATAAAGCTCCACACTATGGATTAAGCTTAGAAAAATGGTTTACCTTTGGAGGTGATCACCGTGCTTATTCTTGGAGAAGCTTTGTTTGGTTGAGAGCTTTGAGCTCTTTGAGAGATTTGATTGAGAGAAGCCCCAGCTTTAGAGAATTATATGGACTTGAGGAGCTTTGAGATGAACTCTTCTTTTAGATCTCATTGGTCCAACTATTGGTTGATGTTGATTTTGAGCTTAATCCCTCTGTGGAGATTTTCAATCCCTCTCTAGGAAGCTTGGGAAGACTCTCTGAATTAAGGTATATCTCCCCCTTTAACAATCGAATGGCCAAGCAATGCCTTGTTATTTTTTATCAATACACCTCATGCAATGAGTTAGTTAGGTTGTTTTGAATTGCATGTGGTTTGGTTTTGGCTAGAGAAGGAGTGGGTGAGGTGGCCATGTGCTTGAGCTGTGTGCTCAATTTCAAGGCATGTGGTGGTTTGGCCATTATTGGGCTGACCCAAACCCATTATGGGTTGCACCACACTCCCTAATGTTCACTTGATCCACTAAAAGTGTCAAGCTATTATGGATTTGACCAAATTCCAAGATTTGGCCAAAATTTACCTATGGCCTAGAGGTAAAATGGTCATTTGACCTTTTTTTAGTTTGGGTATGTTTGATATGATGAGAAAATAGGTTTGGAAAAGTTTCATTGAATTTGGAGTTGGTTTGATGTAATTTGGCTCATGTTGATTTAGGTCAAAATCAACTTCATCAAGTTGACAATGGTCAAAGTCAAACTAAGGGTTGGATTAATCATATCATTTAAAATTTTGGTGGCTTTGGTTTTTCAATTTGGTTTGGTTTGAATTTGGTTCATTTGGTTTCATTTAGGTCAAATGAGTCAAGTTGACAATTTGACCCATTTGACCTATTTGAGCTAGGTCATGGTTTAGGTTTGGTTGGTCATATGAAAGGGATTGGTATCTTTTCTAATCAATGGTTAAATTTGAATTTGGCTCAATTTAACCCTTTAGGTCAAGTTGGGTTCATGGCCAGATTGAGGTTGGTCTAGTTGGCCAATTGGGGCTTTGGTCAAGTTCAACAATCAATTGGGCTAGGTTGGGTCTATGTTGGGTTTCATTTTGGCTAAGTGTTGAGTTGGTCAACCCTTAGGTTTGACTTGGTTTGACTTAATTTGAATTGATGATGATTGATGATCATGATGAGAGGCTTAGGTGCTTAGTTCCAATTTGGTTAGGATTAGAATTTGGCTCATAAGGGTACTTTAGGTCACTTTGGGTCAAGTAAATAAGTAGGTCAAATGGCCAGCTTGAGTTTGATTGAACTCACATATGAACTTATGATTGAAATATATATCCATTTGCAAGTAGTATGAAGTCAAATGGGTTTTGATTCATTTGACAATTTCAAGTCCAAAGGGTGAACATGAAATGGATTTTGGCTTGATTTTTGAATTGTGTTTTGGTTAAGTGATTGAAGTTTGTATTTCTATTTGTATTCATGATTGAAGTATTGATTGAATCATGAAGAAAAATCAAGAGTTTGGCTTGATTTGAAATTGATTTGGCTAAGTTCAAGAATTTGACTTGAAAGGCTTAGGTTGGATTTTGATTGAATTTGAGTTTAATTTTTTGGTTGGTATTGGTTGTTTGAATTTATATTTCATTTATATATGTGAATATAAATGAGATTATAAATGGGTTATGAGAAAATTTCATGAGTTTGAAGTGATTTGAACATGAACTAGGCTAAGTCCTTTAAGAGAAAATCAAAGTGACTTAGGAAAGATTTTGAACTTGGAATTTAATTTTAGTTTGATTGATTTAAATTTATATTTCATTTATATATGTGAATATAAATATATATTAGTTTTGAAATTTCATGAATTTGAATTGATTTAAAGATGATTTAATAAGTCCATGGGAAATCAAAGGACTTAGTCAAGATTTGGGGAATTTGAATTTTGGATTTAATTTGATTGATTTGAATTTATATTTCATTTATATATGTGAATATAAATTATATGGGTTATGGAAAAAAATTCATGAATTTGAATTGATTTAAATTTGATTTAGGCTAAGTCCATGAAGGAAATCAAAGGACTTAAGAAGGATTTTGAACTTGGAATTTCAATCATCTTGATTGATTTGAGTTTGGGAGTAAATCAATTAAACTAATTGATTTAAGTTTGATGTTGATTTTATTTGGAGTTTGACTTGGAGGAAGGAAGCAAGGAATGTGGTTCAAGCTATAGGGTAGTCAAATTTTCCTAACACCTCTAAGGCATGACCTATTCCTATGGCTAACTCTTTTAAGTCTCTAGGGCTAAGTTGAGTGTCCACCTAATCACTAGATGTGTCTTAAGACTAAGGATCTCTTAAAGTCTAAGAGGAGTCCTATGTCTAAGATGGAGGGGTTGAGAACTCATTCTAAAAATGAGATGAACAAGTAGGATAAGTGGACAAGATGTAAGTGAAAGCTTTGTTGATTGATTTATTTTAAGGTGGAGGTACATGATGGAAATCCAACAAAGTGGAGGGATTTAATGTTATTGATACAATGCTCTGCGAGAAGAGGAGCTAGTGGAGGAAGAAGTAGGAACTATGGATGGAGTGTTGGACTGGACGGTGGTTGATAAAGCTATCAGGAGTAAGGTGGGCTGTGGCTATCACCTTCTTCAAGTTATCTTTGTCAACTTGCAAACCTTCCTTGGTGTTGGAGGTTTGAGCTACCTCAGAACTTTAAAGAGAGTTTCTTAATTTTAGAAACTACTTTTTTAGAGGTTGGGAATAATATCCCAACCTTCTTTTCTTAAGAGGATCATAAGTTTCCCAAGAATTACCTAATAGAACGGATGGTTAATCTAGTAAGTATTCCTTAGGGATAACTTCACTGACTTGTAGCTACACTCAAGCGGTCCTTAAAAAGTAATACAATCCTCTACCATGGTGATAGTTATGATCATTACTCTTCTCCCAACCTCTTCTAGTAAGCGAAAGTTAGGTTTCCTTAAGAGATTTTTAAAGATTTTCGTAATTACCTCGCTCTTGAATGAATATGGCTTATTCAATCTATCAACAAGAGTAGGTGATTAATAACTACCTAGCGGGAGATAAGAATACCACTACTGGGTAGGTCGCTGATGTGGTGGGAATGGCCATTCTGACAGTTGATATGACGGCAGAGGTGGTGGTAGAGGTGGTGGCAAAGGAGGCTGTTGAGCTCGGGGTCTCTCAAACTGGACTCTGGCTGGTTGCTTACCTCTATCCACTAATACACCTATCACTGGCTTCTTCTCGAACACCTTCTGAGGCTTGGGCCGAGATGATTGGTTAGGAAAAAGGCAACTATTTGACTTCCTCTTGTAGACTAGTCGCCTTGTTGATTAGTTTCTCAAATGTTTGGATGGTAAAACCCTTATGCATGAAGGTGAGCAGGCCATGAATATTCTTGAGAACAATCACAATGGAATGCTATTTGTGATTTCATTTCATGCTCGGGTTGCACCACCGATAATCAACAAGGGACTCATGGGAACTTGTGTCGCTAAAATGAGGTCCCCCTACAATCACTCTTTGATGAGCTCCAACAAACTTCTTGATGAAGAGGTGCTCCAACTTAGTTAAAGTCCCTACCAAACCATTGGGCAATTCATACCAATCAAATGCAACCCTTGGCGTGACAAAAGTCAACAATAGTGCATCACGAAGTTGCAACAATTGGCTCTAAAATGTGCAATATGCTAATGCGAGTTCCCATTGCCATCAAAGATTTTGAAGGTTGGCGACACAAAACCTTAGGATATTGAACTACATCAAATTCCTCTAGGTATGGTCTACCCTTTGGAATAGATGAGCTCCACTGGGCTTGCGTCATTGCTTCTCTCACATGGTACTCTACCATATTTTTAATATCCTTCTTATGCATGGAGGTGCCATATGTAACCTTCCTATGCAAGCTATCAACATCATCCTCTGTTGGAGTGCACCTAGGATGCTCTAAGGTATGTACCAACTCTAGACGGTTGGCTATCATAAGAGATGGTTGTCAAAGCGGGTTGAGTTACAATCGACACCACCGCCATCAACTCCTATTTTCTATCCCATCTTGTTAATGTGATCATCCCTTTGTTTGGTGGAGGAGGTTTTGAGTCGGTGAAGTATCACCTTCCTTTAGCATAACACCTTCACCTTCACTATAAGGATCCCGTGTATCAACCATGTGGACTTGTGTCATCCAACATGTCATCCATCAAGATCGAAGCTGACTCTATCCTCATCTGATTTGAGTGGTCACTCCTAAGAATTCATCTTTTCTGGACAAAGTAGTCTATTAATATGGCATCTATTGATCAATTTACTATGCATGGCTGGTACAAATACTGCGACTGCTAGCTATGCAATGCCACCTATCAAGACTTCCTCATCGAGTAGATCAACTGTCATGGGGACTCTTTCTATTTCCACTCCCCTCTCTATCTCTGTCAGTTGTGGAGGTGGTGCAATGACGATGCTCTTGGGTTGCCACTTTTTGACCACAGTTGAGGTAGGGGATCGAGCAGGGGAGCTAAATCTCACCTCAACAGGTAGAATGGATGGAACAGGATCTTTGGGCAGTAGTTGGATCACTAGTGGGGATGGTCTCTCCCTGGATGGGGGATTATGAATCTTGGTGGGAGTGGTAGATGCTGTGAGCTGAATTAGTGATGGTGGACAGCGAGGGGAGCGATGTGATGGTAACACCGACTACCCCACAACTAGAGATCTCCTCATATGGCAGACTGGGCTAGTAAGAATAATATTGTCCGAGTGATCGGCTATGTTAGTTCTTTTCTCTATAATAGAGAAAAGAAATGACACCACATAGAGTTTAGGAATATTTTATTTAGATGATCAAATATGATATTAAGGAATAAATATATTATCTTGAAAGATAAATATGCTCTCCTGTAATGGATTCAATCATTTCAATAAAAGACTCCTAAGGCTAATGGGTCTTTAGAAATTTTCCACGAACTACATGGAAAAGTTGAATAGGGTCTATTTTATCACGGGATCATAGTTTTATAAAGGCAAGCCTCTATAGTTAATTACATCTTAGGATGGGTCTCTTCCTAAGAATATTCTTGATTAAAGAAATAAGTGGTTATTCCTAAAGACTACTAAGATAGCTTTCAAAGGACTGATTTTGGGAAATTCAATTGGGAGAGGTGCAAATTGGAGAGAGTTATTTTTTTTAAGAGTCAAATGGGAAAGAGTAGGAAATGCCTATTGAAATTGGGATTCCCAGTAGACATTTCATCTATCCTATAATTGGGCTTCAAATTTGGGATTTAATTTTAGATTTCAAGTTATCATTTTCTTAGAAATCTAGGGCTTAGATTCTGGTAGCACAAGAATGGAGAAATGCATTGGGTTGAAGACTTATTCTAAAAAATGCTTCAAAACCTAGTATACAGGTGCTTCTAACACATGTCAGATGCTCGACCTAATTCTATTCTTGAGAATCATTGACCATTCTCCTCACTTGAGGGAACTAACCTATCCCAGACTCTTCTAGACTTACAATCTGCCTGGAGAAAGCTGCCAACTAACACCACCTAAGCGCATTTTAAAATAATGAGGCTAAGTCATATGAATGCAAGATGGCTGGGCTGTTGCAGTTTTAGGAAAGAAATCTATGAACCTAGACTTCCTCCCTAATCCTTAAGATTATGTAGGGTATGAAGATGTACTTAACTAATGCATATTTTTTAGATTTTTTTATATACATTTAAGGCCATAAGAATAGAATGTTATCTGGGTATTCTTTCAAAAGTCTCCTTCTTTAGGACATCAATGCTCCTGGACCATTTATCTCTTGGTTTGCTTCTAATCTAGAAGATCAATAATTCAAGCAAATTTTGAAATTAAAGAAGTTATGCTATAAAGCAGATGTTAGAAATACATAGCACACAAAATATTTTATATTTCACACATATGCTTAGCATTTAGTTTTATCCCATATAATATTAGGGATTTTTTTCACGCATAGAAACAACAATTATGATTTATTCATTACGATCCCTTTAACATAGTCTAGCGTTAAATCTAGAAAGAGTGCCTTCCAATCTAACAAGCAAATAAGCCTAGGAATCCATCTAAAGCAATACAACACATGTTGTGACATCTATATCTGAAATTAAATATAATCAAAATCTAACCTAGATCTAGAGTCAACACAAAATCATATGTATAAAATGGTTTTGTTGAAATCTATGCCTAGTTTAAGTTTGAAGTTTGAAGTTTGAATTGGTTTAATTTTTTACCATTAGTTGGTTTCAATTCAAATGTTTAATGATTTAATTTCCATTTTTATACCATTTGCTTAAAGTAATATTTAAGTTTTCAAGAATGAAATTATAATGAGTTTCATTTTAGGTGAAACTCCCTTTATCATCAAAATCTAATGAAGTTTCAAAGTCTAACAAATGTAAGTATTTTAATTAATAATTTGATTTATTTATGTTTTAGTTTGATTTAATTTCATTTGTTTGAATTGTTTTTATTTGATTTAATTTATTTGATTTATTTAAGTTTGATTTGTTTCATTTTTTAATTAGTTATATGGGTTTCATTTGGTTTAATGTTATTTTAAATTTGATTTAAATTTGATTTCTTAAGTTATTAAATCATTAATTTGTAATTTAAGTTTTAAGTCCATTAATATGAATTAATACCTTGGGTTTGTTTGATTATTAATCTTTTAATTAACCTATTTAGATTCATTATTTAAATTCATTAAGGATGAGTGGTTTCATTAAACTTAACAGTTGTTTAATTTATTTGAATTTCATTAAGTATTGATTTTCTTAAAATTTTGATATTTGATTAAATTATTTGACTTAGGAGGTTTTGATGAATTCATTTTTTAATGTTAGATTAGTTTCAATTTATTTGTTGATTTGAATTAATGATTCTTCTTAATTATTATTTAGTTCATATTGACCTAGATATTTGGAAAATCAAGAATTCCAAGTTTATAAACCAATTGGGTTTGAAATAATTAACCCAAGGGTTTATATTCAATTTTATATTAAAGTTTAAAATTTAAATGTAATTGTCTAAGGTTTTAATTTTTCATTAAATATAAATTAGACAAATTTACTAAGATTCATTAAGGATTTTATTTTCACTTATTCTTCACTTAAATACCTTTCCAATGAGGATTTATTCATAGTTTTTAATTGGTTTATTATGATTTAATTAAATTAGTCATTTGTATTATTTAATTCTTTTAATTACATATTGGGTTAATTAGTGATCTATTAGGTTCATATAGGTTTGATTAGGTTTAATTATTATTATATTTAATTTTTGTTAATTTAAGATTATTATTAAAATTTTCTAATTATTTCATTAAAGGGTAATTAATTTAATTAATTTAAAGGTTAATACATGAAATTACAATTTCCTTGAATTGAGAATTAAATTCCCAAAAATTTTCTTAGGGTATGTTTTCATTTTAATGTTTCAAATTAATTGGATTATTAATTTTAGAATAATTAGGGTTTAATTGTTTTAATTAAATTAAATTAAGGAAAATTACCTAATAAAAATTGGGGATTTTAATTTCTGATTTCTCATCAAGACAAATCCATAGAACTTTTATTTATAATTTTTTGATTTTTCTTTGGTTTTATATGATTTTTAAAATTTTCAGGATTTTAATTAATTAATTAAACCGTTAATTAACTAATAGTAACAATTTTAAGTGGGGAGGGTCCCACGAGCATAAGTTAAAGAGAGGGAAGATCGGACGGTCCATATTGATCCGGTCCCGTGCGGCGGTGCATGTCGCATGGGGCGGTTGTGTCGCATGGGTTAAATGCGTCTTGGACCGTCCATGGATGGACGGTCAATCACCATCCTTAAGGGATTTAAATCGGTTTGTGTGCCTAGGAGCCATCCTAAAGAAGGATCGACGGTGGGATTAAATCAGGCTCGCTTGGTGAAAACACCGTCCGATTTCTTGCCAATGTTGTGAATCAAGCCAAGATTTTGATCCCAAAATGATTAGGATCAATTAGGGTCAATCTATACCATTTGATCCATTTGAGGATCCAACTTTCTTCACAAAGCTCCAAAATTGCATGGGGAGGAGAAATTGCATAGATTCCTGATGCCGGCGGTGAGGGGTGGATCATGGTTGGAAACTTCATCACTCTCCGATGATTTTGGGATGAAAATGGGGAGGTGATAGTCTCTCCATTTTCCATTGTTGAAAGCTCCATATGGAAGAAATTTGAAGATCGAACCAGACGGTGTGTCGTCAAGGTGTGGGATCAACCTCCCTTAGTCTTGTGATCATAATGGGATGTTCACATGGAAAGAGCTTTCTTGCATTTTTCCATGCATGCCGAGCACTTCTTCTTCTCTTCCTCTTCTTATCTTTTTCTTCTTCCCTTGGTTGGCTAAGGTTTTTTTTTTGGCAAATTCTTAGAGGTTTTCCTTAGCCTCAATTACCTCCATTGCCTTCACTTGAAGGTAGCCACCTCTTAAAAGGTGGCTTTCGTCTTGGAGTTGATGAGGTGGGAAGAAGATATTTTTCATGGGGAGAGATGGAAAAAGGAAATTAGAATTTCTCTTTTTTTATTTCCCATTTTCTTTTGGTTTTTTATTATTTCCATGCAATATGGCATTATCATCTTAGTTTGGATTAAAGTATGATATGCCCAAATTAATCTCAAAATGGATTTGAGATTAGATTTAATTCCTTTTAAATTTTCTTAGGGAATTTAAATCCAATCAAATGCTTTGATGCAAAGTATTTGGATTTAATTTTACCCTTTATTTAGTTTAATGTTTTAAAACCATAATGCAATTGATGATCAATTGCATTATGATTTGATTTAAACCATTTAATTTGAATTAATTTTAAATTTAATTTCATTTTAACTCATTTAGCTAAAATGGGTTAAGTATGATTTCAAATGAGTTCAAATGATCAATTTTATTCAAATGAAATGGGTTTTCTTTCATTCATTTTAATTTGGTTTTAATTTGATTTATTTGAGTTAATCTAAATTGAAATTTTGGATTGATTTTACCTATATCAAATAGGTTAGAATAAAAAAAGATGTTTTAAGACACTAGGTGAGGTGTCACATTGAATTAAGAAAATCCTATTTGAGATTAGGATCTCTTAATTGCCAAATTAACCTCATCCAAAAATGAGATTAATAGGCTATGACATGGAAATGATCAGAAAAATCCATCAGAGCAGAGGCTGCTGAGTGCTTGGCATACCTCCATCCCTCTCTCCTACCTACCTGGGCAGATACTCGAGCCTCCACGGCTCTCTCTCTATGGAGCTGACCCCTAACACTCCTAGGAATCATGGACCATAAGTCAAACAAGGTAGACTCAGCATCTGTGGCTCTAGACCTAGCATAAAATTATCCTAAGTCATACATAGGGCCTCATTATGCTCCCAAAGGTGTTATGGTATCATGGCGTGGAGGAGAAGCAACAATCCTTTGATAGTATTCCTCTTCATCTAAGGCCGAGAGGTGGTGGAACCTATTGCCACTCAAAAGTGGAGAGGTCTCACAGGGAGAAACCTCCTCAAATATATGGGAAGTAGCATCAAGCTCTCTGGCTACTTGCTCATGATCCCGCTTAATCTTGTGATTTTTGTTGTTGCATTGGATATGGTGAGCGGGGTGGAGCGAACCTACCTGAGGGGAGACCTAGAAGCTAAGATAGCCTTCCCCTTTGGGGTGATTAAAGATGAGGTAGCAGCTCTCATTGGAGCTATGGCAAGAGCAACTGAACTGGAAGGTAATGATAGTGCCACTAAACGGGGCATGGGAACCACTGCAGCCTTCTTCTTCTGAGGGAAACTCAGAATCAGATGGAAAATCCAAGCGGATGAGTGGAGCCTATCCCGCCACCTCCTCCCTTCTAACAGTTGTGAGGGCTGTCCCCTCATAAGTAATCCGAACCCCCTCAAAGCCATGACCAAAGTAGATTAGGTGTGGGTCATGGTGAGATTGCCCTAATCCAAGGCCAAATCTACACTAGAGGGGAAAGAGAAGATGAACTTCTAGCCATGACTCGATTGGGGCTAAAAAGACTGACTACACTAGAATCACTGTATTTGTTGAAACATAATTGAGTCAAACTCTTCCCTTGATGTTTGCCTTCAATCATTGACTTCTATACTTAGTTTGAAATTTGAACCCACACTTAACAAATTTAGGTATGCTAAGTGGGGTTCATTGAATTTTTGAGAGAGTTTTTATATTTGGAGAGACTTTTTCATATAATTTTGATTTAGAACCTATACTCAACCAATTTAAGTAGGTTGGGCATGGTTTAAATATTTAGAGAGACCTTTGAAGATATTTTCATTGTATGTCTTATTTGAAAATTTTAATTTAGAAAACCTTTATTTAGCAAATTTATGTATGCTAGAAAGGTTTTGATTATATGTTTAAAAAAATTTTGTGAAAACATCCTTGCTTGTGATGATTGGTTATGTGTGTGATATATGTTGATTTGATTTGAAAGTGGGGTTTCTTACTTGTGGTGAATTATTTTCAATTCTTCATCTAATCTTTTAGAGAAATAAATTAATGAATAACCAAAATAAAAAATAAACACTTCTGTGTTGGACACCACAGATCTAGATGTTCTTATTAGGGTAATTTGGCGACATTGAGAAATGATGTACTATCAAGAGACATAAGTCACCATCCTACAATGGACCTAATCACCTTAATAAGGACTCTTAAGAACTATGGGTTTTGGATGTACCAGAGATTCTTCCCCTACTTTACATGGAAAAGTAAAGCAAGGTTTATTTTAAACCGGGTTCGTTATGTTCCCTATGGAGGCAAGCCCCATAGTTAATTACATCATAAGGAATGAGATTCCTTAAGAATACTCTCGATTAAAGTAAATGATTGTTGTCTCTAAAGATCGTAAAGATATGACTATCAATCAATTGGTTTATTTTTAGAAGATCAAGTGGGATTGATCAAGAGGAGGGAGTTATTATCAACTAATGAAAGATAGGGGATGCTTTTAGTCTACTAAGCATCCCAAGATATCAATGGTTGGGCTTTATATTTTTGAAATTAAGGTGATTTATTTATTTGAGTTGAATTTTTTAGAAATCTAGAAATCTATCTACACAAGATCACAAGAGCTTAAGAGGTGAGGATTTATGCTTGTAGCCGACAAAGGGAAGTAGCAACCTCAGAACCTAAATCTAAGGAGCTTTGGCGAGGGCCAAGGCACGACCTAAATCTAAGGAAAAAATGGGTATTTTGTTAACCTCCGTAAGAGAGGATAAACCACCCAACTGTTTGGAATTACAACTGCTTGGGGGTGGCCGCCAACTAACTCATCCTACGATTTTAAATACATGTATGCAAGTCATATGCTTTTGCAAGATAGCTATTATTTATTTAGAAAGATATTTAGTCCTTGAACACACTCCCTAAGAGACTGGATCATGTAGGGCATGATTAAAAACTTAAATCTAATGCAAATCTGTGTTATGTTTTATTTTTATTTTTGGACAATTCATTTGACACAGGCTTTAGGATTCATATGCATAATACATGAGAAATTAGATTATGGTCCAAAATCAGTAAGATAAGGAGGTGTGTTTCCAACATGGCTCTCAAAGGTCAAGCCAAGTTCCATGACAAAGGTGGAAGCCCTCCATAACAAGAGTGAAATAAGATGCTTTTATGCATGATGTGAAAACACATCCAACATCTAAGGGGTTGCTAAATCTTTTATCTTGGTTTATATCCTAGGCTTTAGGTGAGAATATGATTATTAACTTTTAGTTTTAGTTGATTAATTGGATAGAAAATTTATTTTTTCCTAAGAGACTAATCACATCCAAGCCATTCATCAAACCAAGGAAGAAACTAGAAATACATGTCATCTTAATGCACAAGTTAAACAAACATCAAACAATTTATAAAGCTAGCGTAAAAGAATAAGAGGCCTTTTGTGGTCGGGATCCACCGCACAAATCTGAAAACAAATTGGGTAGCTGAGGTCTACCCTTATACAACCCAGATTGCAAATAAATTAATTACAATAAAGAAGGAATTCATGTTATGGGGGTCTTCATTTCTTCTTTCTTCTTTCTTTTTTCTTCTTTAGTTGGTTAGAATGTGGTTACTCCAAAGGCTTCACATGGTACATAAGACATAGTCTTATGATCAATGTTCATCTTAATCCCCCATAACAATCATTCCAAATCCTAATTACAAAATTACATGAAAATGGGAAAAGTAAATATAACTAAAACTTACAAAATAGATATTAGCTAAATAAACCACACAATCCCAAGCATGTATATGAATAAATTGGACTTAGCATCTCACACATGGGTAAACAAGTCCACTTGGACCATTTTGGATTATGCCTAGGGTTAAAAGCAACCTGCACAGCAAAAGCATTTATATTTTTATTACAGGGCCCCTTAAGCACAATCCCCTGCAGAAGACAATGATTAGGCTAAGATCACCCTATCATTCAGTCTACGCACATACACCCTAACATCTAGACTAAAATATCACATCAAAAAAAAATATCAAACCATGCACCGCCCTAACATAGGACTAGAAATGGTGACTTAGCCTTATATGTGTGTCATTTAAGGCTTGTGTGGAATGTCTAAGTTAGGCTTTAAGGTTTATATTTTCTAAGTGTGAAAAGGTTCAACTTATAGGGTGATTTCATTTAAGTTATTTAGTTGATTTGGTTGATTTTATTTGATGATTTATTTTGATTTGAATGAACCTACAATTAATTACTATAAGTTGTAAAGAGAGGGAAAGAGAAGATAACTTCTCTTTCCTACCTAACTTAAGTAATTTCTAAAGTAGATTAATTATTGATTTTTCATTAGTGAATATTTTATTATGTGTTTTAATTAATCTTGAGTTTATATTTTCCCTAAACAAACATATTCAAATAAGAAAAGCATTTGAAGATTAACTAAAGTGAATTACTTTCACAAAGCACACACCACTTTATTTCTTTCCAACATGTGCATATGGATGAATCTTAAGCATATCTATACATGCAAATGGAAATGTTTAACACACCTTAATGATGAATGCTAAGTGATATTAGTTAAGGAAATTTGGAATGTTTCACGTATGCATTATTTTGTTAAGTAGAAAAGAGGGATTCTTTTATCCATTAATCAAATGCACAATTACATGTATGGAAGAAATAAGTGAGTAGATTGTTTTTCTTGTAAGGTACAAGACTTACTTAGGGCTACTTAAAGCCTCACAACCCCTGGATGTCTGGACTAATATACAAATTTTCTTAGATACATGTGCATGTGCAAAAAGAAATGAATGGAAAAAGAGTCATGCAAAAAAGTTTATGTTAAGTTTATGTTTGTTTGTTTGTTTGATTTTGATTGTTTAATTTATATGTGCAAATGTGATGGTCCCTCTTAAATGATAACATAGGAATGAATAGGAATGGATTTAAGAAAGTGTTGTGTCCTTTTCAAATAAACTATATACTTTGCAAATCCTATTTAAAACTATGTTAAAAAGAGAAGAGAAGGAAAACCACATAATGCACATCTTATGTTATGCTCACATGCAAGCTTAGAAATAATTATAAGTAGCATACCTTTCATTTGTAATGTTTGATTTATAAGTTTTAAAAATAATTTTGGATTTAGTTGTGATAATAGCCATTCATATTCTCACTTTAGCCAAAACATGCAATTTGACATAAAAGAAACATTTCATCTTAATTTATTTTTCAAAAGACATGGATGCATGACTTTCATATGGCACACAACATTTAGCATGCTAGGAAAGAAATAAAGTGATGTAAGCATATAATTTCATTCATCTTAATTAATTTCTAAAGACAATCCTATGGAATAAGATTATTTAAAGAAAATCAAAATTGTTTAAGGAGATTTTGTTTTAATTTTGAGTTCAATTTGATTTTAGGAAATGTGAAATGGTTTGTTGGTCATAACCCATTTTCCACATGTGTGTGTTATTTTAGTTTAATTTTTAGAACCATTAGATTAATTTTATATTTTTTTAGGTTAAGGTGTACATTAAGTTCATTAATTACCCCTTACCTAAACCTCCTTAACATAATTATTCAAAAAATTGTGAGCCAACATATGATATGCAACCACATTAAATTTAAACTAGTAATACACCCTAAGAAATAAAGGGCCTAATGTAATTGGCTCACAATTATTGATTAATTAAGCTAAAGGGTTTAATTAAGTACTTTCATAACATTCCCACACATGTGAATTGGAAATGATTTCCTTAAGCATACTTTGGTTATTGAACAACTAAGTATCTACCCAATAAAGGATTGATTAAGTTGAGATTGATTTTTTTTGAAAATTTGATTAAGATAATTATAAAGTTTATTAAGGGATTAACCCTTAATTAGATTTGGATTAAGGAAGGAAGGGGGTTTAGGGAGTAGCTTAAGGAAGATATCCCAAAATTATTCCATAAACCTCCTGATCCCTTAAATAAAGTTTAATTATTTTGATTAAATGATTAAACCACTATTCATATGCTTAATTACCCATAATTACATTAAGAAAATGATTAGGGATTCATTAATGATTTCCCTAATTAACTCATTAATAAATTCTAAGAAAATTAGGGGAGGCAGAGGTCATCCCCCAAAGCATGCTTAAGAAGTTTAGATTTAATTAATGAAATTATTAGGGAGTAATTAGGGTTATTAAGATTTCAAATAAACCCAAATTAAGGAAACTTACTATTCAAAATCAATTAAAATTAATTTTATATTATTCCCCCTTTAATTGTCTTTAAAATGAGCCCTCATTCATTTATTTTGATTTTTCTATATTTAGTTATGTAATTTTGTAGTTTCAGTGATTAATTGATCATTAAATTCTTAGTTATATAACTAATCTCATCGATGCCACATGGACCCGACACGTGCACTTTCCATGTGCGCACGATTCATTATTTAAGTTGTCACATTTGGCTACGGTGATTTTTCCTTGGATCATCCGTTCAAAATCGGATGGTCCGGATTAAACCCATGGATCTAAATGGATTAAACATCAGATCTAACATGGATTAATCAAGACTGTCCATCCAAAACATGCGGGTTGGACAGTCCATGATTCATCCCTTCCCTCACTAGAGAGGCGACCATTAGTCCCTTGCGATCTCACTTGAGCTCGGATTGAGTAGGGATTGATCACACCATCTAGAGGTAAGAAGGAAGACATCCAATGGTCAAATTTGATTGAGATCACACTTCTCTTCACAAAGGACCAAAGAATTATTACACTAGGCTTGATTTTGAAGCATGCCTTGCCAGAGGCTATCACCGGTGCTCCCAAACATTCAGGTAGCTTTGTCTAGTGGAGATGAAGCCTTGTTGAAGGTTTGAAGGCTTGAGATCAAGTGGATCCTAAAGATGAGCTTCAAAGCACTGCTTTGGTCTAGCTCCCCTTCCGTGCTTGAGTGCTTGGGATTTAACTTGGGTGAACTCGACTTGATGCCTTGAAGGTGCCCAAAGAAGAATTGGTGAAGAAATCCAAAATGGAGAGTGGAAAGAGCTGTTTGGAGGAACTTGGAGAAGGTTGCTTCGGGTTCCTAAGGCACCATCAACAATAAGTCATCTGAAGTGGAATTGGGAGTATATCTCTCCTACAAGTGGTCGTGAGTTATACTTCCATTTTGGATCAATTGAATTGATTGATTGGGTTTGCTAGGTGGTTTTGAGTGCATTGTGATTTGATTTTGGCAGAAGAGGGGAGTGGTGAAGTTGCACATGTGTTTGTCTTAGAGTATGGAGTGATTCCATGTGCTAAATTCTAATTGGGTGGTTAATTTTGGCCTTGGGTTTGGTTTGGCTAACCCAAACCCATTGGGTCATGTGCACCACCCTCATTAGTGTCTATTTGGTCCACTAAGAGAATGCTAAGAGGACATGAAAAGGATTTGACCAATTTCCAAGTGGAATTAGCCATAGGTCACCCCTTCACCTATGCGTAAAATGGTCATTTGGCTTTGATTTCAATTTAGGGAAATTTGGAATTGTTTCAAATTGGGTTGGTCTAAATTTCAATGAATTTGGAGTTGATTTGATATCATTTGGCTCATGTAGACCCATTTAGGTCAAAATGGGTCAACTTGGGTGAAGTTGACAAATTGATCAAATTGGGTCAAACCAAGGGTTAGGTCAAGTTCATATGACCATTTAAAATATTTTAGTATCATTGGTTTGGTTTAATTTCATTTATATTTGGTTTTGGCTCATTTGAATTCACTTAGGTCAATTGGGTCAAGTTGACCAAATTGACCAATTTGACCCAATTAGGTTAGGTCATGGGTTGGTTGGTCATTTAAAATGTTTGCAAGCTTTGGTTTCAATCAATTTTGGTTTGGTTTGATTTTGGCTTGATTTGACCTTTTAGGTCAAGTTGGGTTCAAGGTGGTGTCTAGTTGGTCAATTGAGGCTTTGGTCAAGTTCAACAAGTGACTTAGAATGAATTGACCCATTGGTTGCAATCAATTTGTCTTAGATCAAGATTTGACACATTTTGACTTTTAGGTCAAGTTGGGTCAACTTGGGTCAAGTGGCCAATTGAGCTAGGTTAGGCTCAAATGATGACTTGGTCAAGTTCAACCATTGATCATAAACTAGTTTTGATCAATGGTTTCAATCAATTTGGCTTATGGTGGATTTTGGCTAGTTTAGGTTTCATTTTGGCTAAGTGTTGACTTGGTCAACACTTAGGTTTGAGTTGGTTTGACCCAATTTGATTAATTGATCATCTCATGGTGATTGTTGCTCATAATGTGAGGCTTAGGTGGGATTAGTTCAATCCAATTTGGGTAGGATTATAATTTGGCTCAAAAGGGTGCTTTAGGTCACTTTGGGTCAAGTGAGCCTAAGTGGGTCAATTGATCAAGGCTTGATCCAAGTTTGGTTGAACTCACATATGGACTTTTGATTATAATATAAATCCATTTGGAAGTGATTTGGAGTCAAATGAGTTTTGATTCATTTGACAATTTCAAGTTCAAAGGGTGAACATGAGTTTGGTTTGGGTTTGATTTTTGAATTTAGTTTTGATTTGATGATTGAAGTTTATGTTTTTATTTGGTTTTATGATTGAAGGATTGATTGAATCATGAAGAAAATCCAAGGATTTGGATTGATTTGAGGTTGATTTAGTTAAGTTCAAGAATTTGACTTGAAAGGGTATAGGTTGGTTGTAGATTGAATTTGGGTTTGAATTTTGAATTGGTTTTGGGTATTTGAATTTACATTTGTGAATATAAATGCAAATATAAATGGGTTATGAGAAAATATCTTGAATTTAAGTTGATTTGGATTTGATTTAAGCTAAGTCCATAAGATGGCATCAAAGTGACTTAGGAAGGATTTTTGAATTTGGAATTCAATCATGTTCAATCATTTGGAAATTCATGTTTTGAGAAAATCCATTGGAATTGTTTTAAGGTTTGAGAAAATCAATTAAGTTGGAATTGATTTGAGATTTGATTTGGAATTGGTTTGAGTTTGAAGTTGATTTGAATTTGAAAATTATTTGGATTTGAAGTTGATTTGAATTTGAAGTTGAATTGGATTTAAGAAAATCAATTATGTTGAGATTGATTTGAGTTTTGAAATTTGACTTGAAGGAAGGAGGTGAGGATTTGGCTCAAGATATAGCGTAAGAAAATTTTCCTAACACCCTAAGACATGACATATTCTTATGGCTAACTCTTCTAAGTCTCTAGGGTTAGGTTGAGTGTTCACCTAATCACTAGAAGTTTCTTAAGACTAAGGAACTCTTATAGTCTAAGAGGAGTCATATGTCTAAGATGGAGAGGTTGAGAGCTCATCTAAAAAATGAGGTCAAAGTGTGGTGTGACAAGGCATACTGCACGTATTGGTGTTAACCAAAATGATCAACAACATCGAACGATCACAAGCACTAATAGAAACGAGCTACTCCCAACCCAAAGTGTAGAAGGAATCAAGAGCTTAGTGCAATGTGTCTCTACTCATGTCAAAGATATAAGGGAGTGAAGGAGGAATTCACTAGGGATAGAGTATGTGAACCTTCCACTAGGGAAACATTTTCATGTCATCCATAAGGGGATGAGAGGGTTGATTTGATTTGAGTCTCATTGGGGAGAAATTGATTTAATTTGTTGATTTAGGATTTGGTGCTCCACTATGGATGAAAAAGTTAACTCTCCACTAGGGGAGCAAGTTCAAGTCATCCATTAGGGAGAAGAGGTTGTGAAATCCAGGATTAGAATTTGGGATCTGGGAACAAGAAAGACTCTAAGGCGAGAATGATTTGTTTGATTTGACTCCACTGGGAGAGATTGATGGGATTTGTTTTGTTTGTTTAGTTGGCTCCAATGAGGGAGGAGGGTTGAATTTGTTTCAGATCTTAAATTATTATTTTTTATTTTGAGATGGACCTTGTTGGTTTGCAATAGATTGCACTGAGTAGGGGTCGTGGTGGTGTAGACATAACTCAGATTTACCAATCTAAAGGGGTAGTGTACTAACCACATAGTAGGATTAATAGCCCGAATGGATCTTTTGTTATTACTAGTAAAGTGTAATAGACTTACATCCTCCAAAGTAGGGATCAATTCAGTAATCCATTAACAAGGTAACCTGGTATTGAGTGAGTATTGGGGGACTTAAATCAACTCGAAGATAGTCAAAGAATAATTTCATTTTTTTTAAATTTTTGATGGATCCCATCTGTTTGTGATGGATTGCACTGAGTAGGGGCTTTATAGGCCTTGGTATAACATAGATTTACCAATCTAAAGGGGTATACTACCAACCACATAATAGGACTAGCCAACCAAAGGGATCACTTTTCAGTTTGCAATGGTCAAGTTAAGAAGAAAGCGTGGAGACTCACATCTTCCAAATCAAGGAACCACTAGGGTGATCGATTGCTCGAGCAATAAATCGAGCCTGACCTAGGGCTGACTATTGAGTGAATGCTGCTGGTGGACTTAAATCAGCTCAAAGTAGTCAAAGATTAATTTCATTTTTAATTATTTTTGATGAATTCCATTGGTTTGTGATGGATCACACTGAGAAGGAGCTTATATCATCCTAGACCTATCTCAGATTTATTGAACCAAAGGGAGTAGCTTCCCAACAAAGGGGAGAACTATCCAATCAAAGGAGTGCCTTTCAGTTTGCAATGGTCAATTTAGGGGAAGAAAGTACGGGGACTCACATCTTCCACTACAAAAGACCACTAAGGTGATCGGTTGCTTCGGGCAACAAATCAAACTTGGCCTAGGGTTGCCCGTCAATTTGTGACAGTCATGCTTTAAAGAATGCATCATAGGCTTACATTTTCCAAAGCAGAATGACTGTCGAGGTAACCTCTTTGTGGAAAATAGATTGAACCCAACTTAAGGGCGATTACTGAGAGAGTGCTGACCTGGGGACTTATCTCTACTGAAGAGTTAGGTAATTCCTATAGGGAGTTCTGCTGACACTGCCCTAAAAACAGGATGCCTACTTAAGAAAAGGGTTCCTTTAGGGCTTGAATTCCTAATCCACAAGCAAATATTTTGCTTTTTTATTTTGTATGTTTATCATGGACCCTGCTGGTTTGTGAGAGATCATACTAAGAAGGAGTTCTGCTACCCTAAAAACCCCTAAAAATAGGATTCCTACTTAAGAAAAGGGTTCCTTTAGGGGCTTGAATTCCTAATCCACAAGCAAATATTTTGCTTTTTTATTTTGTATGTTTATCGTGGACCCTACTGGTTTGTGAGAGATCATACTATGAAGGAGCTTATATTAGCCTAGATCTCTCTTAGATTTACTAAACCAAAGGAAAATCTGTACATTCGCTGAACAAATTCTCCAACCACAGAGTGTCTACAGGGAAGAGGGACTGTCCAATCCAAGAGTAACCCAAGTAGTGTCTAAATGGGGTCGCAAAGGATGTGATCTAGATAGAGTGTCTACAGGGAGAGGGGTCACTAAGGCCTTGATCCAAAACCCTGGAGAAGATAATATGCATAGGTATTTGGGGGCCAACTCAAGGAGAAAGCATGGGGACTCACATATACTAAAAGTGGTGTATCCACCGGGTGAGTCACTGTCAGCATAGAAAATATCAACCAACCTAAGGCGCCTATCATTTTGCAACAATCAGCCTAGGAAGAAAGCACGGGGACTCACATCTTTCTATAATGGAACGATTCTTTGGGATAGTCTATCTTGACTCAGCAGTGACTATGAGTGAATGCCACCGAGGGGGGGGGGATGGGACTTGTATCAACTCAAAAGTAGTCAAGAGGAAAAGAGCCTCTACAGACTTATCTAAGCCAAAAATATACTCGACCTACTTAGTGCATGGTAGTTAGTTCAAGAAAAAGTCACGGGGACTCACATCCTCAAGCAATTAACATGAGCAGTGGTGAAGTCTACCAAGCTAACAATATGCTCGTTGGTTTGCAATCGTCAAGTTAGGAAGAAAGCTCGGGGACTCAAATCTTCCAAACAAGTGACCATTGGGGTGACAAGCTAGTGAGGTAGCATGTAGACCTGACCTAGAGCACCTAATGAGTGAGTGCCATAGGGGGCTTGCTCCCACATCAAAATAGCTTGAGATAAAAGGTTTGTGTTTATTTTTTGTGCTTGTGTTAAAAGGAATAGGATGCCACCTGGGTTATCTCACACCCATTCTAGTAGTGCAGGGAAATTATGTTTGATTGTGTTCGTGTTGTGAAAGAAGGATAGGATGTCTATTGGGTTCTCTCACACCTAACCTAAACACGTCATGATGAATTCGCAAGAAAAACAAACAAAACTTCAAATGAAGAGAAGATTTTTGAAGAATTGGAATAAAATTTTGTTCTTTTAATGATAATTAATTTCAAACATATTTTTATGGATAATATTTCTTCAAATAGAGCACATTAATTGGAAGCATCGGGTGTTCCCCTTTACAATCAATAAGCTGATAGGATTGTCCTTGGTAAACCTTTTCTATGACAAAAGAGCTTTCACAAGTGGGTTAAAACTTGCCTCCCATCTTCGATGGGTAATAATTAGTCTCCTTAGGACTAATACAAGTTCACCTACTTGAAAAGCCCTAGGGCAGACCAGCTTGTTATGAGCTTGAATCATTTTGTCCTTGTACAACTCGAGGTTCTAGAATGCCCGTAGGCCTCTCTGCTCCAAACCTTCGAGCTCTTCTAACCACAACTTTGCATTCTGTTCTGTAGTGATCTTGCTACCCAATGCTATCCTTAGTGATGGGAGTTAAACTTCTAAGGGTAGAATGGCTCCAGACCCATTCACTAAGGAGAAAGGGTAGATTGAGTTTGAGTTCTGTATATGGTGCAGTAAGCCCACAAGACTTCAACCAACTACTTATGCCACTGTCGTTTATTATCGTTGAGCATTTTCTTTAGTATCTGATGAGAGTTTTGTTGAATGCTTCTGCTAGGCCATTTTCTCTAGGGTAGTAGATGGTGGAGTATCTCCAATCTATACCGTGTCTTTTGACAAAGCCATTTATCTTAGTGCTTTTAAATGCAGTACCATTATTGAATATAATTCATCAAGGTACCCCAAACCTATATACGATATGGTTCTTGAAAAACTAAAGCACATGCTGAGCTGTGACTTCTCTGAGTAGGATTGCTTCCGCCCACTTGAAAAAGTAATCCTATAATGAAGTAATGCCCCTTGGAAGAAGGAGGATCAATCAGACCCACAATGTCGATACCCCAACACTCAAATAGCCATGAAGCTAAAGTAGGGTGTAAAATGTTGGGTGGTTGATGTAGACTACATTATGTACCTAACTATGATGGCATCTCCTAGCCACGTTCATGTAGTCTATAATCATTGAAGGCCAGTAGTATCCTAGTGTGTTGATCTTTGCTTTCATCTTCAGACCAGATTGATGCGCTCCACATATAGTTGAATGTACCTTGGTCATGATCCTATGAGCTTTGTGTTTATCCAAATAGTGTAACCACATTTGATTGAAAGATCATCAATACAAGGTGCCATCCACGAGAGCATAGGAGAGAGCTCTTTGTTTCACCTGATAGGCTTGTGATTTCTCTTGAGGTAGTTTGTCGATGTTCAAGTAATCTATGAACGGTTGCCTCCAATCCAGCTCCTCATCCTTATAGGCAATGGCAACCTCCCCTTCAAGAGAAAGTCTCTCGATGAGTTCAAAATGAATAAGGGATAGGACTTGTCTATTTTGGACTCTTATTGGAATGAACTCATTTTTTGGACATGATAATTCTTTGGAAAGTTTGGCCAAAGCATCTATTATTGTGTTCTCTACTCAGGGAACCATGTAGATGGTGACTTCAGAAATTTTGGCCAACAGTTTCATGATATACTCATGGTAATGACGAAGCTTAGGTTTGAGAACCTTGTAGGACCCGACAATCTGGTTGATGACCAATTGAGAACCCCCATAGATGTCGATGCTCTTGACACACAATGTAATGGCTAACTCCAGACCGATAATCAAAGCCTCATACTTGGCTTCATTATTGGCATAGTGATTGGAGAGATAGTATGAGAATCTCATCACATCACGGTCTGAAGTTAAGAGAACTATTCCTACCCTTGTATTTCCTAGAAGAGTAGATCGTGGTGCTTCTCTTTTATGAAAGGAAGCTGCACCATCAAAATAAATCTCCCATCAGTGGTTTTCAACCTCCCCTAAGTTCATGATTTGTTCATCAGGGAGATCATCATTAAGCGGATAATCAGCATGAAGTGGGTGTGTTACTAAGAAATCTGCTAGTGCTTGTCCTTTCATTGCATGGAGGGGTATGAATGTCATATCAAACTGTGAGAGAATCATGGACCAACGTACCAAGCATCCGGATAGCATTAACCATGTCATGAGGTACTACAATGGATTAGTTCTGGAAATCAAGTTCATCTATGAGAAAGCATATAGTGTCATAGCTTTTGGGAAGCAAAGATTAAAGCTAGGCAATGTTTCTCAATAGGTGGGTAGTTCGCTTGAGCAAGAATTAGATGATAGCTGAGGTAGTAGATAGCACTCTCCTTCCCTTCATCATTGGCTTGGGCCAACAAAGCACCGAGGGAGTCATCTAATGCAGCAGTGTAGAGGATGAGTGGCCTATCTAGGATAGGTGCTATTAACTCACCAAATCGCTTGATATCTTCAAAGGAATCGACACTTATCCCACTTAAACTATACGTCCTTTTTGACAAGTGTTGAAAATGGCTTGCATCTTCCTGACAGGTTGGAGATAAAGCATCTTAGATATGCCAACCTCCCTTGGAAAGATCTGAGTTGAGTTAAACTTTTAGGAGGTGGTATTTCTAAGATAGCTCTGATCTTTTCTGGATCTATTTCTATTCCTTGGTGTCGGACAACAAACCCAAGGAATTTCCCTGAAGCTACTTTGAATGCACACTTTAGGGGATTCATTTTGAGGTTAAATTTTCTTAACTGTTCGAAAACTACTCTCAAGTCAAAGAGATGGTCTTTCTTTTCTTTATTTTTAACTACTAGATCGTCAATATAGCATTCAACTTGATGATGAATGTGTTTGTTGAAAATATAAGTCATGGCCCGTTGGTATGTAGCACTAGTCTTTTTAAGGCCAAATGGCATGACCTTATAATAATATATTCTGATCGGGGTTCAAAAAGTAGTGTTTCTTTAATCCTCGGGGGCCATATCGATTTGGTTATAGTCAGATGACCCATCCATAAAGGAGAATACTGCATGAGATGAGGCGATGTCCACCATTAGTTCTAGTATAAGAAGAGGAAACTCATCCATAGGACATGCCTTATTTAAATCTCTGAAATTGATGCATATTTGAATTTGGCCATTCTTATTCTTAACTAGCACAACACTGGCTAACCAGGTAGGGAATTTTTCTTTCGTGATAAAACCAACATCGATCAAATTCTTGACTTCAGTAATGACCTGTTGTTCGATTACTAATCGCATGTGTCTAGGAGCTTGCTTGATAGGGTTAGCATTATGGTCTATTGTTAGTTTGTAGACTGCTATTTCAAGAGATAATTTGAGAATCTCTTCATAACTCTATGCAAAGTAGTCCTTAAACTTAGTTAATAACATAATTAAGTCATCAATTTCTTCTTCATTCAGCAACAAACTAATGTATGTTAGGTGTGGATTCTCTTATATCCCAAGGTTGATTTCTTTAAGTTTGTTGAATGTTGAATGAATTTCTTCTTCAAATTATGGCAGTGCATCATTGATTTGAAGATCATCTGGATCATCTAAAGTTTCAAAACACACCGCCTCAGAAGAGTTAGTGTGGTTGGAGAAGAACCTATCAGACTCCAAATGATTGGTGACAACTGAGCAGTAATCGTCATCATCATTGGACCTTATACAATCCTAGTCGATCTTAATTATGCATTCCACCTCTATTCACACCTTCAAAGTATTGATATGCTTAGACCATGTATAAGGAATCAAACCCTTCTTTACAAGATTAAGAACACAAGGCGAGTACCAATCAAAAGGCAATTCCATTAATTCTTTATTTGAATTATCCTCAAGTCCTACATCATTTTTTGGACT
This sequence comes from Cymbidium sinense, assembly GCA_021442155.1. NCBI lineage: Eukaryota > Viridiplantae > Streptophyta > Magnoliopsida > Asparagales > Orchidaceae > Cymbidium > Cymbidium sinense. The sequence goes on from CM038232.1 coordinate 36,704,363, forward strand.
TGAGGATGATGATCCCAATAAGAATCTCTTCGACTTCGCATCCTTGAAAGACATGAGGGCTTCCTTAACTACTAAACCTTTAGCTTTTTGGGATGAAAGTGAGGTTAGATCTAAGGTTCCTAACCTGCCTGATAGTTTTACATAAATTTGATTCAAATACATTCATGCTTTGCTTGGAGGCCTGGTCTTCATTGCTGTCCAGCTTGAGTGTCACCTCCAATGAAACCTGCTGAGAGGGGTTGGCTGGTATGGTAATCACATGAGACTCATCCTCCAAACTAAATTCCAAGTCTATGAGAATAGTAGGGGTACTCCTATGAACTGGAACATAACCCATGTTGGCTGGCAGCCAACTAGGGGGTCTTCCACCTCTGGAACTGCCTCTATTTTTACCTCTGCCTCTGCTTGGCGGCGATTGAGTCATCCTACCCACATGTACATATGATGGTATAAACTTTGGGCAGAATGTGATATGCAGCTCTAATTCTTCCTCGATATCCTTTTCCTATTCACTTGTATTTTCATTTTTCATTTTTTTTTCTTTTGAATTTGAATTTTAACCAAGTTTATGAAAAAAGGTGTTTTGAGGAAGATAATAGGTCATATCCTCATATATCTCAACCTCTTTGACTGAAAATGGCTTTTCATCTCCTTTAACATAGTATTCAATTCCATCCTTTCTGAACTTGATGCACTGGCAGAGGGAAGATGGAATCATCTTATTCTGATGTATCCAAGGCCTACCAAGCAAAGTAGTGAACGAAATATTTGAATCAATGATATAGAACTTGGTTTAGTCTTCCATTCACCTATCTCCAAAGGTAACACTATGGAACCTAAAGCCCTCTCACCTTATTCATTGAATCCTCTCAACATCATCCGATCTCCTCGAAGTGTGGAGATGTCAATCCTCAAATAGGCAAGGGTCTTTAGACTCATAATGCTCACTGATGCACCTGGATCAACAAGAACCCTGGAGAGTCTGAATCTGCCCATGTCCACAGTAATGTAAAAGGGACGGTTGTGCTCCATGTCTCCCAGAAGAAGGTCTTCATCTATGAAAGTGTCTCCTTGGGCTTCTCTGGAATAACGTGCCTCCTCTCCAATAGCGGTCAACTGAGCTAAGCATATCTCTAGATCAAGGAGAGCCTTGATTAATGATTCCCTCATCTCTTTCGATAAGATAAGGACATCATATATGCTTAACTTAGATGGAAACTTTCTGAGGTGAGAGAAGACATTGTAACCTACTTTGGGTTGATCCTCCAGAAGCATATCCAAGGGTGGAGCATCCTATGGAGGGACTTCTCGATCATCTAAACCAATGACTTGTTTCAACTTATCTTGAGGTGTTGCCCTAGAAGGTAGAACCTTGCCACTACGGAGGTTGACTTTGGTGATCTCTTGTGGTAGGTTAGTGTGAGGTTCTACCTGCTCGTCAGGCTCACCTACAGCTTCTCCTATGGGAACCTCATAATCAAAAGATTCCAAGTCTATCTCAAGAGGTGAGCTTGTAGTATGTAGAGAAGGAAAGTCTAACTCTGAATCAGAAAGAGGAATATTAGAGTTATTATAATTATTATTTAGACTATGAGAGTTTTCAGTAAGAGTAGAATTAGACAACCCATCATAAGTGACACAGATGTAATTCAAACTAGCTTTATTTCTTAATTTCTTGGATTTTTAAGGAGGTACATAGTAGAAATCTAGTAAAGTAAGTGGGGTGAGGATTTGATGCCCTCATCTACCGATACAAGATGTCTACTAGAAGAAGAGCTAACTGAAGTAGAGGTGGTCGATGTAGTTGTGGGTGGGAGGCTGGACTGGGTGGTGGTTACTTGCACTATCCTAGCATAGGTTGATGCTGAGCTCCTCCTTTCCTTAAGTTGTCCTGCAAAACTTACAAACCTTCCTTGATGTTGGAGGTTAGAGCTGCCTCAGGCACCTGCAAGGAAAGTTTCTTGATTTTGGACACAATCTTCTTAGAGGTTCGGGATAAGGAGATATCCCAACCTTATTTGGTTTTGGAAGGATCGCAAGTATCCCGAAGGATTACCCTAATAGAGCTAGATGGTTGTTCCACAAGTATTCCTTTGGAGATAATGCCTATCTTGAAGCTATGCTCAAGCCAGTCCTTGATGTAAAGCAATCCTCCAAAATGTGACCTAGCATGCGATGGTAGGGGCAAAAGTTAGGATTATTGCTTTTGCCCACTTCCTCTAGCCTTCTAGGTTTGAGTAGCTAAAATTCAGGTTTCTTTAAGAGATTCTTAAAGATTTTCCTGATTACCTCCCTCTTAAATGAATATGGTTTATTTAGTTTATCCATAAGAGTAGGTGGACCGTAGCTACCTATTGGCAGGTATGTGGACCGCTGCTATGGATATGGCTGAGGAGGAGGCGACAAAGGCTATGGAGCCTATTATGGCGGCCAGTAGGATGGCCTCAGTGGTGGTAGAGGAGGTGGAAGTGATGGTTGTGATGGCGCTCTCAGCTTCCCATTATCTACTACTATCACTGGCCCTGGCTTCTTCTCATAAGCTTTTTGTGGTTCAACTTTGTTGATTGATCTGAAAAAGGCAACTGTTTGGCTTCTCCTTGTAAGCTAGCCACCTTGTTGATTAGCTTCTCAAATGTCTTGATGGTAAAACCTTTGAACATGAAAGTGACCAGGCCATGAATATTCTTTAGTAAAATTTCAATGGTGTGTTGTTCAGATAGCTGTTGTTCGCATTTCATACTCAAATTATGCCATCTGAGAATATAATCAATGAGGGACTCACTAGGGTGTTGTTGAGAAAGAATGAGATCACCTATAGTCACCCTTTGCTAAGCTCCAGCAAACCTCTTAACAAAGAGTTACTCCAACTCAGTAAAAGTCTTCACTGAATTGATGAAGTTTGTACCAATCAAGGTTATGCTATAGCTATTGACAAAAGTGAAGAGTAATGCAACACGCCACCGATTGCAATAGCTCAAGTGCAATGTGCAGCCTTGGATTCCCACTGGCATCGAAGCTCTTAAAATAAGGTGACCATTAGGATTTTGGATGGCATCAAATTCCTCTGGGTATGGTCTACTCTTTGGAACCTATGATCTTCCTCAGGCTTGAGCCAACGCTTCTCTCACTTACTGCTCAACCATGGTTTTAATGTCCTTTTTCTGTACGGGGGTACTATCCACTACCTTCCTATACAAGCTGGTGATACCCTGCTCTACTAGAGGTAGAGACTTGGCTGGATCCAAGACATGCAATAATTTTAGCTGACTAGTCCTTGCAATAGTAGGATGCACTACCGGGGCTTGGTTCTAAAGTGCCGAGACTGCTGCTACAAATCCTCAAGCTTCTTTCCCATCCTATCTATTTGTTCATCCTTTTGCTTTAGTTGCAGAAGGAGGTGTTGGGTCAAGTAGGCTGTGTTCTTGCTCAGCTGCATCACCTTCCAAAGTCTACTGATCATAAAGGAGGGAACCCCTGGTGTCTACCATGTGTACCCCCGCTAAATCCTTTAATAGATTATCTTCATTAGGATCAAAATTGACCTTTTCATCCTCTAAATCAGACCAGGCATATCCTAAGATCTCCTTCTCCACTTGATATTGTGCCACAATGTCATCTAGTGATCGATCTAACTGAATAGAGATAAAATATCGAGGCTGACCGATAGTAGGATCACTATCATGAATAGATAGACATCTAACCTCTGCTGATGCTGGAGAGCTAACCCTATGAGAGCTATGCTCGCTAAAAGAAAGATGCTCCTGGTTATCACTAGATCTGGATGGAGTAGTACTCCTAGGAGGATCCATGGCCATGGGGATGACTTAACTGTCTCCTCCTTTCTCTACTGGTGCAATCTCCAAAGCCTACTGCAGTGGTGGTGGTGATGGAACAACTACTATGCTCTGTGGTCACCATTCCTTCTTCACCACAACTAGGGCAGAAGGTTGAGCATGAGAGCTCGGCCTCACCACAGTAGGCGATGTAGATGGAATGGGATCTCTTGGCAGTAGCTGGATCACTAGTGGGGCTCTCTTCTCCCCAGATGCGGCCTTCATGGCATTTGCTGGAATAGTAGATGATGGAACATGTACCGGAGATGGTGGGTATGGAGTAGAGGGGTGTGGTGGAAAAACCACCGACTCTCTATGAATAGGTGCTTCTCTCCTGTGATGAGTAGTTCCTATCAGTAGGATGCTATCAGTATGATTGATGTGGGTAGCGCATCGATCAAGAAAGTCCATGTGAGTGAAGGAGGCGCATTTACTTTGCCTCTCTGACTAGTGATATGTCGATGTATGGGCCTCCACGGCCTCTCTCCCATCTAATGTGCACACTACATGGGCAAACTTTGATCGACCGTAGGATCCGCCTACTCGATGCAAAATTGATCTAAGACTGGCATACGACCTCCTCCTCTCACTGATAATAGCCTCAAAATGAACTGCTAGGGGAGGTGAAACTAAAATCCTCCTAACATCCTCTCTATCAGATCTAAAGAGAGGGTGGAACTTGTTCGCTGTAATAAGAGGAGACACTACCCTAGGTAACTCCTCCACGATAGCCTGAGAAACTGCCTCCAACTCCTTATCTATGCGGGTATGATAAAGCTTGATCATGCGATTCTTGTTTCGGTGCTGAGTCCTAGTAGGTCGAGCATTATGGGAACTAGACCCAATCTCGAAGGCAGAGGAGACAATCCCTAAAATCAGGGGAGCCTTCCTTTGAGGGAGCCAATGAATGGGTGCTATCCTATACTAGGCAGCAAGGGGAACAACCGATAGCATTGGCTACTTCTCACCGACCTTCCTCTAGTATCTCATCGAAGGTAACTCAACTAGATGATGCTTGCGGTCACCATGCTCCTACTGACTATTGTGAGGGTGGTCTCCTCATATATGATCCTAGCCCCCTCAAAGCCTCGACCAAAGTGGATGAGGTGTGCAAAGTCAGACTGTGGGATGCTAGCACGATCCAAGGCCAAGTCTAGCTCGAAAGGAAATGTAAAGACATGCTACTGTGTTGCCATTTAAAACTGAACTAATTGAACTAAAACTGATTGAAAATTAACTGAAATTCTACAATGTTGAAAAAGAAGTTTGAATCAGATTTTTGCTTTGTTGATTTTTTGAATTTTGATTTAGAATTTGAACCCACACTTAACAACCTGAAAGTGTTAAGTTGGGCTCAAATGAATTTGGAATAGAGATTTTTGAATTGATTGGAAAGGAGATTTTTGAATGTAGAATCCATTTTCAATAAATTTGTGTATGTTAAAAATGGGTTCAAAGATTTTTAGGAGTTTGATGCTTCCATAGGTTCATATTTGAGTTTGATTTTTGATTATTTGGGGACCCTTGATTTAACAAATTTGAGTATGTTAAAGTAAAGGGTCAATTGATTTTATTTTGACTTGTGATTTTGGAATTTACTCACTTAGCAAATTTGGGTATGTTAGGTGAGGTGTTTAAATATTAGTTTCTTCTTTTGTTTGCTTTTTTGTGAATCATGTGTGAAACTGGAAATGGAATCTTCACTTACTAAATTTGAGTGTGCTAAATGAAGAATCTAAGTGTTTTGTTGTTTTTTGAAAAGAGGATCTTTACTTAGCAAATTTGGGTATGCTAAGTAAAGAATTCTAATGTGTTTTGTTTTTGATGATTTTGGAAAAGAGGATTCTTAGCAAATTTAGGTATGCAAAAAAAATTAAATGTTAATTTTGATTTTTGAAAAGAGGATTTTTACTTAGCAAATTTGGGTATGCTAAATGAAAGATCCAAATGTTGTTTTTTGATTTTTGATTTTGATTTTGATTTTTGAAAAAGAGGATCTTCACTTAGCAAATTTCAGTGTGATAAATGAAAGATCTAAATGTTGTTTGATTTTTTATTTTAAAAAAGAGCATCTTCATTTAGCAAATTTGGGTATGCTAAATGAATGATCCAAATGTTATTTTTTGATTTTGATTTTGATTTTTTCTAAAAGAGGATCTTCACTTAGCAAATTTGGGTATGCTAAATTAGGGGTCCAGCTATGTTTGAATTTTGAAAAGATGATTGTTAATTTTGATTTTTGAAAAGATGTATGTTGATTTTATTTTTGAAAATGTGTTTGTTGATTTTATTTTTGAAAATGTGACTGTTGATTTTGGTTTGGAAAATGAAATGTTCATTCAATAATTGAATGAGGATATTCATTTTGTGCTTTTAGAAAATATGATTTTGGATTTTATTTTGAAAAGGGATTGTTGATTTTATTTTGAAAATATGATTGTTGATTTTGTTTTGAAAATGAAATCTTCATTCAATAAATTGAATGAAGGTTCATTTGTGCTTTTTGAAATATGATTGTTGATTTAATTTTGAAATGATCCAACATATAATAACATGAAGATTGTTAGATGAGGGTGATTTAAGAAAATTATTGTGCAAACACTTTATTATGTGCATTTTGAAAAAGTGCTTTTTGAAAATTGATATTTTTGTAAAGGATTTCTTTTCTTTATTTTTTTTGAACCTTACCTTACCATAGAAATGGTAAGAATGAAGTTTTCAATTATTTCTTTTTATTAGATTTTTATTTTCACCTATTGGGGGAACCCAATAAGGGTTTTAAGACTTATACGGAGTGAGGTCCTAAACCTAAAGGATGTTGGCTAGCTTAGCTTAAGGATGAAATAAACTAAATGCCAATGGAAAAGAAGGATAGTCTCAGATTCATATAAAATACAAACCCACTATCGATACTTGGAGACAAGGATCATTTCTCAAAGATAGAGGGAGGAACAATCCCTAGCAGAGTCGTCGGATAAATCTGTGGTGAATTATTTTCAATTATTCATCTAATATTTTTTTAGAGAGAAAGAAATAAATGAAGAACCAAAAATAAAATAAACACTTCTCATGTTGGACACCACGTAGATGTTCTTATTAGGGTGATTTGGTACGACATTAAGGAATGATGTACTATCTCAAGAGACAGAAGTCACCATCCTACAATGAACCTAATCACCTTAATAAGGACTCCTAAGGACTATGGGTCTTCAAATGTACCAGAGATTCTTCCCTACTTTACATAGAAAAGTAAAGTAGGGTTTATTTTAAATCGGGTTCATTAAGTTCCCTATAGAGGCAATTCCTCATAGTTAATTACATCCTAAGGAATTCAATTCTTTAAGAATACTCTTAATTTAGGTAAATGATCATTGTCTCTAAAGATTTCAAAGATAGGACTATCAATCAATTGGTTTATTTTTAGAAGATCAAGTGGGATTGATCAAGAGGAGTGAGTTATTATCGAAACCAATGGAAGATAAGTAGGGGATGCTTATGACACTAGGAAGCCTAGTTAGCATCCCAAACTATCCTATGATTAGGCTTTATATTTTTAAAATTGAGGTGATTTATTTATTTGAGTTGAATTTTTATTAGAAATCTAGGGCTTACAATTCCATGACACAAGATCATGGGAATGCTTAAGAGCGTGGATTTATGCTTGTAGCCCGCAAAGGGAAGTAGCAACCTTAGAACCTAAATCTATGGAGCTTTGGCGAGGGCCAAAGCATGACCTAAATCTAAAATGAAAATGGGTATTTGGTTTTCCTCCATAAGAGAGGATAAACCACCTGACTATTTGGACTTACAATCACCTAGGGGTGGCCGCTAACTAACTCCTCCTATGATTTTAAATACATGTAGGCAAGTCATATGCTTTTGCAAGATAACAAAGCTATTGTTTATTTAGAAAAGGACTAAGTCCATGAACACACTCCTTAAAATACTAGATCATGTAGGGCATGATTAATGACTTAAATCTAATGCAAATGTTTGTTATATTTTATTTTCATTTTTAGACAATTCATTTGACACAGGCTTTAGGATTCATATGCCTAATGCATGAGAAATTAGATTATGGGCCAAAATCAACAAGAAAGGAGGTGTGTCTTCACCATCGCTCTCAAAGGTCAAGCCAAGTTCCCTGGCAAAGGTGGAAGCCCTCCATAATAAGAGTGAAACAAGATTTTTTTATGCATGATGTGAAAACATACAACATCCAGCTAAAGGGTTGCTAAATCTTTTATCATGTTTTATAACCTAGGCTTTAGGTGAGGTTATGAGTTGTTAACTTTTAGTTTTTAGTTGATTAATTGGATGGAAAATATATATTTTTTCTAAGAGCCTAATCGCATCCAGGCCATTCATCAAAGCAAGGAAGAAACTAGGAAAATCCAAAAACAAATTGGGTGGTTGAGCTCCATCACACAAAAGAATATGAGGCCTTTTGTGGTCGGGCTCCATCGCACAAACCCAAAAAAAATTGGGTAGTTGAGCTCTACCCTTATACAACCCAGATTACAAATGAATTAATTACAATGAAGAAGGAATTCATGTTATGGTGGTCTTCATTCTTCATTCTTCATTTCTTCTTTCTTCTTTCTTCTTTCTTCTTTTGGTTGGTTGGAATGTGGTTACCTCAAAGGCTTCACATGGTACATAAGATAGTCTTATGACCAATGTTCATCTTAATCCCCATAACAATCATTCCAAATCCTAATTGCAAAATTACATGAAAATGGGAAAAGTAAATCTAACTAAAACCTGCAAAATAGAGATTAGCTAAATAAACCACACAATCCCAAGCATGTATATGAATAAATTGGACTTATCATCCTACACATGGGTAACCAAGTCAACCTGATCTATTTTGGATTATGCTTAGGGGTATAAGCAACCTGACAAAAATATTTATATTTTTATTATGGATATCAAACCATGCAACCACTAACATAGGACCGAAATGGTGACTGTGTGTGCTATTTAAGGCTTATGTGGCGTGTCTTAGTTAGGTTTTAAGGTTTAGATTTTCTAAGTGAGAAAAGGTTCAACGTAGATGGTGATTTCATTTAAGTGATCTAGTTGATTTGGTTGATTTTATTTGATGATTTATTTTGATTTGAATGAACCAATAATTAATTACTAAAAGTTGTAAAGTGAGGGAAAGAGAAGATAACTTCTCTTTCCTCCCTACCTTAAGTAATTTCTAAAGTAGATTAATTATTGAACTTCTCTTTCCTCCCTACCTTAAGTAATTTCTAAAGTAATTAATTATTGATTTTTCATTAGTGAATATTTTATTATGTGTTTTAATTAAACTTGTGTTTAGATTTTCCCTAAACAAACATATTCAAATAAGAAAGGCATTTTAAGATTAACTAAAGTGAATTACTATCACAAAGCACACACCACTTTATTTCTTCCCAACATGTGTAACATGCATATGGATGAATCCTAAGCATATCTATACATGCAAATGGAAATGTTTAGCACACCTTAATGATGAATGCTAAGTGATATTGGTTAAGGAAATTTGGAATGTTTCATGTATGCATGATTTTGTTAATGAGACAAGAGGGATTCTTTTATCTATTAATCAAATGCTCACTTACATTTATGGAAGACATAAGTGAGTAGGGCACCATTATTTTCTACACCAGGGGTGTAAGGTACAAGACCTACTTGGGACTACTTAAAGCCTCACAACCCTGGGATGTCCAGACTAATATACAACTTTTCTTAGATACATGTGCATGTACAAAATGAAATGAATAGAAAAAGAGTCATGCAAAAAAGTTTATGTTAGTTAGTTTGTTTGATTTTGATTGTTTAATTTATATGTGAAAATGTGAAGGTCCCTCTTAAATGATAATAGAAATGAATAGGAATGGATTTAAGCAAGTGTTGTGTCCTTTTCAAATGAACTATACACTTTGCAAATTTTATTCAAAACTATGTTAAAAAGAGAAAAGAAGGAAAGTCACATAATGCACATCTTATGTTATACTCACATGCAAGCTTAGAAATAATTATAAGTAGCATACCTTTAATTTGTAATGTTTGATTTATAAGTTTTAAAAATAATTTTTAATTTAGTAGTGATAATAGCCATTCATATTATCACTTTAGCAAAATATGTAATTTGACATAAAAAAAATATTTCATCCTAATTTATTTTTAAAAAGACATGGATGCATGATTTTCATATGGCACACAACATTTAGCATGCTAGGAAAGAAATAAAGTGATGTAAGCATATAATTTCATTCATCTTAATTAATTTCAAAAGACAATCCTATGAAATAAGATTATTTAAAGAGAATCAAAATTGTTTAAGGAGATTTTGTTTTAATTTTGAGTTCGATTTGATTTTAGAAAATGTGAAAAGGTTTGCTGGTCCAAACCCATTTCCCACATATTTGTGTTATTTTAGTGTAATTTTTAGAACCATTAGATTGATTTTATATTTTGTTTAGGTTAAGGTGTACATTAAGTTCATTAATTACCCCTTACCTACACCTCATTAACATAATTATTCAAATAATTGTGAGCCAACATATGATATGCAACCACATTGAATTTAAATAAGCAATGCACCCTAAGAAAGAAAGGGCCTAATGCAATTGGCTCACAATTATTAATTAATTAAGTTAAAGTGTTTAATTAAGTACTTTCATAAACTTTCCACACATGTGAGTTGGAAATGATTTCCTTAAGCTTACTTAGGTTATTGAACACCTAAGTATCTACCCAAGAAAGGATTGATTAAGTTCAGATTGTTTTTTTTTTGAAAATTTTATTAAGCTAATTAAGAAGGTTATTAATGGATTAACCCTTAATTAGATTTGGATTAAGAAAGGAAGGAGGTTTAGGGAATAGCTTAAGGAAAATATCCCATAATTATTTTATAAACCTCCTGATCCCTTAAACAAAGTTTAATTATCTTAATTAAATGATTAAACCAATGTTCACATACTTAATTACCCTTAATTACATTAAGAGAATGAATAGGAATTTATTAATTGATTTTCCTAATTAACTCATTAATAAATTCCAAGAAAATTAGGGGAGGTAGAGGTTAACCCCCAAAACATGCCTAAGAAGTTTGGATTTAATTAATAAAATAATTAGGAAGTAATTAGGGTTTTAAGATTTCAAATAAGCTCAAATTAAAGGAAACCTTACTATCCAAAATTAATTAAAATTAATTTTATATTATTCTCCCTTTAATTATCTTTAAAATGAGCCCTCATTCATATTTTCTTGATTTTTCTACATTTAGTTTTGTATTTTTTAAGTTTCAGTGATTAATAGATCATTAAATCTTTAATTATATAACTAATCCTATCGATGCCATGTGGACCGCTGACACGACACACACTTTCCATATGGCACGATGGGATTCGTTATTTAAATTATCACATCGCTACAGGTGCTACGCTCTTTCCTTTGGACCGTCTGATCAAAGATCAAATGGTCTAGATTAAACCCGTGGATCTAATGTCAATTAATCAATACTGTCCATCCATAACACGTGGGATGGATGGTCCATGATTCATCCTTGCCCTCGCCGGGAGATGGTGATCATCCATCCCTTAAGGCTTGATCTGAGCTCCCTTAAGCTCGGATTGAGTAGGGATTGATCACACACCATCTATATGTAAGAAGGAAGACATCCAATGATCAAATTTTATTGATATCACACTTCTCTTCATAAATGACTAAAGAATTTCTACATTGGGCTCATTTTTGAAGCATACCTCGCTAGAGGCTATCACCGGTGCTCCCAAACATTGAGGTAGCTTCTTCTAGTGGGGATGAAGCCCTGTTGAAGTTTTGAAGGCTTGAGATCAAGTGGATCCTCCTATTGGACAAGATGAGCTTCAAGTGCTTGCGGCTTTGGTCTAGCTCCCCCTTCACATGGCTTGAGTGCTTGAGATTTGACTTGGGTGAACTCAACTTGATGCCTTGAAGGTGCTTCTAAGAGGAATTGGCTGGTGTTCATGAATTGAGCAAAGTGAAATTTCCAATGAGCTCCCATATTTCAGCTTTGAAGAAATCTGAAAATGGAGAATTGGAAAGAGCTTGAGGAAGATTGGAGGAACTTTTCTCCTAAGTCAATCAAGAAGTCATCTAAAATGAAATGGAATTTGGGGGAGTATATCTCCTCCTACAATGGTCGAACAGCTGTGAGCTATCCTTCCATTTTGGATCAATTGACTTGATAGATTGGGTGTGTTAGATGGTTATGAGTGATATGTGATTTGATTTTAGCAGAGGAGGGGAGTGGTGAAGTTGCACTTGTGTTTGTTTTAGAGTATGGAGTGATTCCATGTGCTAAATTCCTATTGGGTGATCAATTTTGGCCTTGGGTTGGGTTTGGCTAACCCAAACCCATTGGGTCACGTGCACCACCCTCATTAGTGTCTATTTGGTCCACTAAGAGGGTGCCAAGTGATCATGAAAAGGATTTGACCAAATTCCAAGTGGAATTGGCCATAGGTTACCCCTTGACCTAGGCATAAAATGGTTATTTGTCTTTGATTTCAATTTAGGCAGATTTGGAATAGTTTAAAATTGGGCTGGTCCAAATTTCAATGAATTTGGAGTTGATTTGATATCATTTAGCTCATGTTAACCCATTTAGGTCAAAATGGGTCAACTCAAGTTGACCAATTGGTCCAATTGGGTCAAACCAAGGGTTGGGTCAAGTTCATATGACCATTTGAAATATTTTGGTGTCATTGGTTTGACCAATTTGATCCATTTGACCCAATTGGGTTAGGTCATGATTTATTTTAGGTTTGGTTGGTCATTTGAAATGTTTTGCAAGCTTTGGTTTCAATCAATTTTGGTTTGGTTTGATTTTGGCTTGATTTAACCTTTTAGGTCAAGTTGGCTTCATGGTCAATTAGGCTAGGTTGGGTCTAGTCACCAATTGAGACTTTGGTCAAGTTCAACAAGTGACTTAGAATGAATTTGACCCATTGGTTGCAATAAATTTGGCTTAGATCAAGATTTGACACATTTTGACTTTTAGGTCAAAGTTGGGTCAATTGGCCAGTTAGGCTCAAATGATGACTTGGTTAAGTTCAACCATTGATCATAAACTAGTTTTGATCAATGGTTTCAATCAATTTGGCCTATGATGGATTTTGGCTAGTTTAGATTTCATTTTAGCTAAGTGTTGACTTGGTCAACACTTAGGTTTGACTTGGTTTGACACAATTTGATTAATTGATCATCTCATGGAGATTGTTGCTCATAATGAGAGGCTTAGGTGGGCTTAGTTCAACCCAATTTGGGTAGGATTGGAATTTGGCTCAAAATGGTACTTTAGGTCACTTTGGGTCAAGTGAGCCTAAGTGGGTCAATTGACTTGATCAAGGCCTGATCCAAGTTTGGTTGAACTTACATATGGACTTTAGATTGAAATATAAATCCATTTGTAAGTGATTTAGAGTCAAATGGGTTTTGATTCATTTGATAATTTCAAGTTCAAAGGGTGAACATGAGTTTGGTTTGGGTTTGATTTTTGAATTTAGTTTTAGTTTGAATGATTGAAGTTTATGTTTATATTTGGTTTCATGATTGAAGGATTAATTGAATCATGAAGAAAATCTAAGGGTTTGGATTTATTTGAGGTTAATTTGGCTAAGTTCAAGAATTTGACTTGAACAAGTTTAGGTTGGATTTAGATTGAATTTGGGTTTGCATTTTGAATGGTTTTGGGTATTTGAATTTATATTTCATTTATATTTATGAATATAAATGAGAATATAAATGGGTTATGAGAAAATCTCTTGAATTTAAATTGATTTGGATTTGATTTAAGCTAAGTCCATAAGATGGCATCAAAGTGACTTAGAAAGGATTTTTGAATTTGAAATTCAATCATGGGCTTCAATCATTTGGAATTGATTCATGTTTTGAGAAAATCCATTGGAATTATTTTAAGGTTTGAAAAAATCAATTAAGTTGGAATTAATTTAAGATTTTATTTGGAATTGGTTTGAGTTTGATGTTGATTTGAATTTGAAGTTGATTTGGATTTGAAGTTGATTTAAATTTGAAGTTGATTTGGATTTGAGAAAATCAATTTGGTTGAAATTGATTTGAGTTTTGAAATTTGACTTGAAGGAAGGAAGTGAGGATTTGGTTCAAGCTATAGGGAAGGTAAATTTTCTAACACCCCTAAGGCATGACCTATTTCTATGGCTAACTCTTCTAAGTCTCTATGGTTATGTTGAGTGTTCACCTAATCACTAGAAGTGTCTTAAGACTAAGGAACTCTTAGTGTCTAAGAGGAGTCCTATGTCTAAGATGGATAGGTTGAGAGCTCATCTTTAAAATGAGGTCAACATTACTTAACAAATTAGGTATGTTAAGTAGAGGCAAAATGTGTTTGATGTATGTGTTGATTTGAAAATGAGGTTCTTACTTAACAAATTTGGTATGTTAAGTAAGAGTCAAATGTGATCTGATTTTTATTTTTGAAAATGAGATTATCACTTAACAAATTTGGTATGTTAAGTGGAAGCAAAATGTGATTGATTTGTTTTTGAAAAATGAGACTCACACTTAAAAAATTTGGTATGTTAAGTAGAAGCCAAATTTGATTGATTTTTTTTTTTGAAAATAAGACTCTCACTTAACAAATTTTTGTATGTTAAGTAGGAGTCAAATGTGATTGATTTTTATTTTTATTTTTTTGAAAAATGAGACTACACTTAACAAATTTGGTATGTTAAGTGAAAGCCAAATGTGAATTGATTTTTGAAAAAATGAGACTCACACTTAACAAATTTGGTATGTTAAGTGTAAGCCAAATGTGTTTTGATTTATGTTTGTTTGCATTTGAAAATGAGACTCTAACTTAAAAAATTTGGTATGTTAAGTGGAAGCCAAATGTGAAGTTGAATGAGACTCAACTTAACAAATTTGGTATTTTGTGATTTATTTTGAAGAATGAGACTCACACTTAACAAATTTAGTATGTTAAGTGGACGCCAAATGTGATTTGATTTATTTTTGAAAAATGAGACTCTCACTTAATAAATTTTTAAGTGGAAGCCAAATGTTATTTGATTTGTGTTTGTTTGCTTTTGAAATTGAGACTCCCACTTAACAAATTTGGTATGTTAAGTGAAAATTGAATGTATTTGTGATTTTAAAATGAAACCTTAACAAATTTGGTATGTTAAGTAGGAGTTAAGTGTAATTATGATTTGAAAATGGGACTCTTACTTAACAAATTTTGTATGTTAAGTAGAAGTCAAGTGTGATTATGATTTGATTTTTGAAAATGAGACTCTCACTTAACAAATTTGATATATTAAGTGGGAGTCAAATGTATTATGATTTTTGAAAATGAGACACTTACTTAACGAATTTGGTATGTTAAGTAAGAGTTAGGTGTGATATGATTTGAAAATGAGATTCTCACTTAACAAATTTTGTATGTTAAGTAAGAATCAAGTGTGATTATGATTTGTGTTTTGAAAATGAGACTCTCACTTAACAAATTTGGTATGTTAAGTGGAAGCCAAATATGATATGATTTTTTTTATTTTTTTGAAAATGAGATTCTTACTGTAAAAATTTGGTATGTTAAGTAGTAATCAAATATGTTATAAATTTTTTTTTAAATGAGACTCTTACTTAACAAATTTGGTATGTTAAGTAAGAGTCAAATGTGATCATGATTTCAAAATGAGACACTTACTTAACAAATTTGGTATGTTAAGTAGGAATCAAGTGTGTTTTGATTTTTGAAAATACGACTCTTAACAAATTTGGTATGTTAAGTAGGAATCAAGTTTATTTTGATTTTTAAAAATGAGACTCTTACTTAACAAATTTGGTATGTTAAGTAGGAGTCAAGTGTATTATGAGTTTCGTTTTAAAAGAAGGGGAAATCTATTTAACAAATTTAGATATGTTAAATAGAGTTCAATTTATTTTTGCGACTTTTGAAAATGGGACTCTCATTTGACAAAATTGGGTATGTCAAATGGAATCCAAAATATGACTTGATTTCATGTGTGTGATTTCTTATTTTTGAAAAAAGGGAAACATCAACTCTAGCATATATGAAATATGTTAAGCGGAGTTTCAATTTTATGCTATGATTTTATTTAAAAATAGAATCTTCATTTAATAAATTTGAGCATGTTGAATGAAGGTGGTTATTTTCAAAGGTGTGGTTTTGAAATAGAGGGAAACTCCAACATTAGCATATGTGAAATATGTTAAGTGGAGTTTCAATTTTATGCTATGATTTTATTTGAAAATTGAATCTCCATTCAACAAATTTAAGTATGTTGAATGAAGGTTATCATTTTCAAAGTGTGCTTTTGAAAAAGAGGGAAATTCCAACTATAGCATATGTGAAATATGTTAAGTGGTTTATCAATTTTATGCTATGATTTTATTTGAAAATAAAATCTTCATTCAACAAATTTGAGCATGTTGAATGGAGATAACAATTTTTAAAAAGTTGCTTTTGAAAAATGATTTTCATTTTGAAAAGAACCTCCATGTAATAATCATGGGGATTGTTAGATGAGGTTTAGTTATATAAGTTCTGTGCTTTTTGAAAGTTTCTTGTGAATTTTGTGCAAGATCTTTTGTTATGTGAATTTTGAAAAAGCTTTTGAAAGTGACCTTTTGCAAAAAAGTTTATTTTCTCAAATATAAGATGAACCTTTCCTCATGAAGCTAGTGGTAAAGAGGTTCTAAATTTTTGACATCACCTTTCATTAGTTAATTTTATCTTTCACCTATTCGGAGACCCAATTGTAGTTTCAAGATCTACAATGAGTGAGATCCCAAAACCTAGAGGATGTTGGCTAACATTGCTTAAGAATGAAAAAAGCTAAGTGTCAACGGAAGGAAAGATAGTCTTGGACTCATATGAAATGCAAGTCCACTATCGATGCTTGGTGATAATAATTATCTACTAGAGATGGAGAGAGGAACCATCCCCAGCGGAGTAGCCAAAAAAATTTGTGGTTTTTGTTTTTGATTATGTATGGGGGTGTGGTGTCTATTTTTGTGTTTGGGTGTGTTTATGTGAGGGGACACTACGTAGATTCGCAGATGTACTTACTAGGGTGATCGGGTATGACATTAAGGAATAATATACTATCTTGAGAGATAGAATTCACTACCCTATAATGGACCTAATTACCTAATAAGGACCCCTAAGGCATGATGGGTCTTTGAATATACCAAAGATATTTTCCCTACTTTACTTGGAAAAGTAAAGAAGGGTTTATTTAAACTGTTTTCGTTAAGTTCCCTATAGAGGCAAGCCTCCATAGTTAATTACATCTTAAGGAAAATGAATCCCTTAAGAATACTCTCGATTAATGTAGGCAATTGTTGTCTCCAAAGAATTCAAAGACAAGATTATCAAAGGATTAGTTGTACTTTTGAAAATCAAGTGGAAAAACACAAAATGGAAGAGTTCTTATCGAAACCAAGAGAGATGAGTAAGGATTTCTTATGATATTAGGAAGCCTTATGAGCACTCCAACCTATCATATGGTTGAGCTTTATATATATTTGAATTTGAGAAGATTTCCTTATTTGAGTTGAATTTTTATTAAAAATCTAGGAATTATAATTTCACAATACAAGATTATGAAAATGCCTAAGAGGTGAGGATTTATGCTTGTAGCCTGCAAAGAGAAATAGTGACCTTAGATCCTAAATCAAGGGAGCTTTGGCAAGGGCCAAAGCATGACCTAAATCTAAGTCGAAAGTGGGTGTATGGTTTACCTCCATAAGAGAGAGTAAACCTCCATAGTAAAAATCATTTATATTTTTATTACAATTATGCACATCCCCTACATAAAACATGATTAGGCTAATATCGACCTAACATTTAGGCTACACATACACCCTAACATCCAGTCTAAAATAATACATCATAAAACTAAACATTCATCAAACCATGCACCGACCTAACATAAAGCTAGAAATGATGGCTTAGCCTAATGTGCATGTGTTAGTACTTGTGTGGTAAGTCTTAACTAGGCTTTAGGGTTATGATTTCGTGAGGATTTAATTTATGAAGGGTTGATTTCTCTTTAGGTTGTTTAGTTGATTCGATTTTTTTTACTTAGTATTTTTCTTTTGTTTCATATATCCTACACATAGCAACAAAGTGTTATATAGAGAAGAAAGAGAGAGAGTCTCTCTTTTATCACTACCTTAAATAATTTCTAAGGTAAGTTGATTAATGGATTTCTTTTAGTGAATGGTTTATTATGTGTTTTAATTAACCCTAAGTTTGGATTCATTCTAAATAGCCCTATTCAATAAGAAAGGTATCTTAGGATTAATTAGGATATATTATTGTCACATAACACACACCCATTCATTTCTTTCCATCATGTATACCATGCATATGAATAATCTTAAACATACATAGCTATACATGCAAAGTAAATCTTAACGTACTTTGATGATGAATGCAAAAAAAGTATATTTTGAAACTTAAATATTTCATTTATTAATTGAACTATGAATGCATATCTTTGTTATGTAGAAAAGAGGGATTTTTCATCCATTAGCTAAATGCAGATTCACATGTATAAAAGTTATAAGTGAGTACGACACCATTATTTTCTACACCAGGGGCGTAAGGTACAAGACCTACTAAGGGCTACTTAAAGCCTCGCAACCCCAGGATGCCTAGACTAATATATCACTTTAGATACATGTAAATGTATGAATAATTATAAGGATAAGAAAGTCCATGCAAAAGTTATGTTTTATTTATTTGATTTTTTATTCTTTATTCATTGGTCACATCACACACATATATATATAAGAGTTTTAAGTGAGTATGGTGCCATTGTTTTGTACACTAGGGGTGTAAGGTATAAGATCTACTTAGGGCTACTTAAAGCCTCACAGCTCCGAGATGTCCAGACTGATATACCACTTTTCTCAAATACATATAAATGTACAAAAAGAACCAAATGGATAAAGAATTATGCAAGAAATTATGTTTGATTTGGTTGTATAATTTACGTGTGAAATATGAAAACCCTTCCTAAGTTTGAACATAGAGATGCATATGAATAGATTTAAGCAAGTGTTGTGTTCATTTCAAATGAACTATACACTTCCAAATCCTATGTGAATCTACGTTAAGAGAAGGAAAGAGAGCTTCATAGCACACATCTTATACTATCATCATATGCAAGCTTATAAGTATTTGTAATAAGCTTTACTTCATTTGTAATAATTGATTTATAGGTTTTTAAAATTGTTTTTGGTTTAATAATAATAATAGCCACTCATATTCTTATTTTTAGCCAACACATGCAATTTGACATAAAAGAAAATATTTTATTGAATTAATTTTCAAAAAAAATGAATGCATGATTTCATATGGCAAACAATGTTTAGCATGATTGGAAAGACATAAAGGAATGTAAACACATGATTTTATTCACCCTAATTAATTTCTAAGGACAATCATATCAAATAAGGTTATTTAAAATGAATCAAAATTCTTTAAGGACATTTTTATCTTTGACTTTGATTTTTTTTTAAAAAAATGAGAAAGGTTTGTTAATCCTAACCCATTTCCCCATGTTTGAATTAGTTTATTTTAATGAGGAATATTTAAATTAATTTTATGTCTTGATTAGGTTAAGGTATAAATAAAATGAATTAATTATCCCTTACTTATATCACCTTAAGTTAATTTACTAATTAATAATAAGCCAAAAAGATATGAAACCACTTGAAAAGTAAATTTGTAATGCTCCTAAGAAATAAAAGGGGCCTAATGCAATTGGCTTATCATTAATAGTTAATTAAACTTAAGGGATCTCACTTAATTACTCTTATAATTTTCTCACATATGTGATCTAATCATAATTTCATTACCTCTCACCTTGGGTTATTGAACACCCAAGGGGCTACCCAAGATCAATTAAAGATTACTTAGGTGAGGATGAATTGGTTTTTTACTTTTGTGAATATAGATGAAGATATAAATGGGTCATGAGAGAATCACTTGAGTTTGGAGTGATTTGGAAGCAAATTTGATTAAGCTTAGGGATGTAGGTTGAAAGGGCTAATTTGGGTTTCAATTTGATTTGATTTATTTTGATTTGATTTGAAAGGTTTGAATTTGGGTTTCATTTATATTTGTGAACATAAATGAAGGAATGATTGATTTATAGAGAAATCAATCAAGTTTGAGTTAGTTTGAAGGACTTTTGGTTAGGTTTATGGAGGTAGGTCCATATGGCTTTATAAGAGATTTTGGAATTTAGAGTAAATTATGGGTTTCAATCAATTTGGAATTTTAGAATTGGTTTATGATTTGGAATTTGATTTAAGATTGAGTTTGATAATTGATAAAATCAATTGGATTGGGGTTGATTTGGATTTGGTTAAGGCTAACTCTATAAGATAAAATCAAAGGACCTAGGAAGGGATTTGGAATTTGAATTTGGTGATGGATTTCAATCATTGGATAGTTGGATTTGATTTCAGAATTTGAATTTGAATTTGAGGTTTGGTTTGAAGTAAGGAAGTATGGATTTGTTTTGGGCTATAAGATAGGCAAGTCTCTCCTAAATCCCTAAGGCACAACCTATCCTAATGGCTAACTCTTCTAATTCTCTAGGGTTAGGTTAAGTGTTCACCTAATCACTAGAAGTGTCTTAATACTAAGGAACTCTTAGTGTCTATAAGAGTCCTACACCTATGATGAGGTAGTTGAGAGCTCACTTCAGAAGTGAGGTCAACAAAGGGTTCCTAATAGGTGTGGTGTGACTAACAAGGCACACCACATGTATTGGTGTTGAATGAGACAGTTAACAACGTCTGAATGATCGCAAGCACTAACAGAAATGATCTACTCCTAAACCTGGGGTGTAAAAGGATTCAAGATCTTAGTGCAATGCAACTCCACTTATGCCAAGGGCATAAGGGAGGAAGAAGTGATCCACCAAGGGATCAAGCATGTGAACCTTCCACTAGAGAAGCAGGTTCAAGTTATCTACTAGGGATAAGAAGTTTGAATTTTGATGCAAGGTATGATTTGGGTAGAGTATCCACTATGGGTTAGGATGTATAACCCACCAAGGATAGAGGCATGAACCTTCCACTAGGGAAGCAGGTTCAGGTTAACCACTAGGGATAAGGAGGGTTTGGATTTCTTTTGAGGGTGCACTCACTTGGGAATGCAAGTTTTAATTGGGCTTGATTGACTCCACTGGGGAAGTCAGGATGATTGATGTCTTATTGGGGACAAATCAATTGATTGTTTGTTTATTTAAGTTTTGAATTTTAAGATGGACATTGTCAGTTTGTGATGGATCATGCTAAGAAGGGGCTATGTCGGCCTTGGCCTCTCTCAGATTTACCAATCCAAAGGGGTAGTCCACGCCACCGCGGTAGAATCGACCTAAGGGGTTGCCTTTCGGTGTATAATGAGGGAAAGTGTAGTAGACTTACATCTCCAAAAGCAAGGGATGACCGCTGAGGTGATCTATTGGATGCAATAAATTGGACCCAACTTTGGGTGACTACTGAATGAATGCCTCTAGGGGACTTATATTAACTTAGGAGTAGTCGAGATGACATCATTTGATTGAATTGCATTTTTTATAATTTCAATTATTTTAATTTGATGGATCCCTTCGGTTTGCGATGGATCCACTATGAAGGGGCTAATATCAGCCTAGACTTGTCTTAGATATATAAATCCAAAGGGATAGTCTATCGGCCGTGGAGTAGAACTAACCAACCAAAGGGGTGTCTTTCGATTTGCAATGGTCAAGTTAGGAAGAAAGTGTAGGGACTCACATCTTCCTAAATAAGGAACCACTGGGGTGATCGGTCACTTGCACAATAAATCAGACCTGACCTAAGGCTGCCCATCGATTTACAACGGTCATGCTGGAAAGAATGCGTAATAAACATATATCTTTCAAAGCAAAGATGATCGTCTGGGTAACTTGTCGGTGGCACAACAAGTTGAACCCGATCTAAAGGTGGATATTGAGAGAGTACCGACCTATGGACTTATCTCAACTCAAAGTAGTCAGGCAATTCCTATAGAGAGTTTTGCTAACACTACTCTAAAGATAGGATGCCTGCTTGGGAAAGGGGCCATTGGGGGCTTAAATTCCTAATCCATAAGCAAAGATATATTTTGTTTGTTTTATATTTGCATGGACTCTGTTGTTTTGCAAGAGACCACACTTGAGAAGGATCTTATATCAGCCTAGTCCTATCTCAGACTTACTGGACCAAGGGAAAATTTACGCATCCGCTGAAAAATCCTCCAACCACAGGAGTGGCTACTAGGAAAGGAGGACTATATAATCCAAGAGTAACTGGTGTAGTGTCTAAATGGGGTCACTAAGGACATGATCCAAATAGAGTGCCCATAGGAGAGGTGTCATTGAGGGCGCTATCCAAAACCCTACAAAAGGAAGCCTGTAGGTATTCGGTGGCCAACTCAATGAGAAAGCGCGGAGAATCACATATGCTAAGAGTGGTGTATCCACCGGGTGGGTCACTATTAGCATGGAAATAACCAACTAACCTAAGGTGCCTATTAGTTTGTTGATCAATCTAGAAAGAAGGCATGTAGACTTACATCTCTCCAAAGTGGAACTGATCACTAGGATAGTCTGTCTTCGGCTTAATAGGGGCTATCTGACCTAGGGAGACTACTAAGTGGGGAGTCCTATGTAAGGACTGAACCCAAGCTTGAAGTAGTCAAGATGAAAGGAGCCACTGGGGACTTATCCTAAACCTCAAATATACTCGACCTAGTTAGTGCATGATGGCTAGTTCAGGAAGAAAGTGTGTAGGCTTACATCTTCTTAAATAAAGTCAACATGGGGTAGCTCACTAGCTGTACAGTAAGACCTATCAAACTAACAAAGAGCTCATTGGTTTTAGTGGTCAAGTCAGGAAGAAAGCACGGGGACTCACATCCACCAGACAAGTGATCACTGGGGTGACATACTAGCAAGGTAGTATATTAGCCCGACCTAGAGCATCTAATAAGTGAGTGCCATAGGGGGCTTGCGCCCACATCAAAGTAGCTCGAGATAAAAGATACATACTTGTTTGTGTTATGAAAGAAGGAATAGATGCCGCTTAGGTTCTCTTACACCTATCATAAACACATAGGAACGTCACTCCACTGAGAAAGGATGCCACTTGGGTTTGCTTACACCAAACTTAGTTGTACTAGTCAAAATAGGGTGCCTCTTGGGTTCTCTTACACTTATCGTAATAACACTAGAGGATTAAATATGGTTTGTGTTTGTGTTGTGGAGGGATAGGATGCCGCTTGGATTTTCTTTCACCTACCCTAAACACATCGTGGCAGATTCGTAAGCAAAAGATGTTTCTAACACATAAGAGGTGGAATTTGATATGAAGAGAAGTTTTATTGATGATTATTTTTAAACAAGATTTATGGATAATATTTATTTAGGTAGAGCCCATTGATTATAAGCATATGGTGCTCTCCCTTACAATTTTTGAGTTTATAAGATCCTCCTTGGTAGCTTTTCTATGGCAAAAGGGTCTTCCCAAGTGGGTTCAAACTTGCCTCCTATCTTTTGATGGGCAACAATTGGTCTCCTTAGAACTAAAACAAGCTCTCCTACTTGAAAAGCTCTAGGATGGACCAACTTGTTGTGATATTGAATCATTTTGTCTTTGTACAACTCGAGGTTCTAGCATGCCCTGAGGTATCTCTCCTCCAAACCTTCGAGCTCTTCTAACTGAGCTTGGCATTCTGCTTTATAATAATCTTGCTACCCATAGGGAGTTGGACATCAAATGGTAGAATGGTTTTAGACCCAAATACTAAGGAAAATGGGGTAGATTGAGTTATACTATATGTGATGCGGTAGGCCCACAAGGCTTCAACCAACTACTCATGCCACTATCTCTTATTATCATCGAGTGTCTTCTTTAATATTTGGATGAGAGTTTTATTGAATGCTTCTTCTAGATGGTTTTCCCTCGGGTAGTAGATCATGGAATATTTTCAATCTATACTGTGTCTCTATGCAAAGCTATTGATTTTGATGCTCTTGAATGCGCATACCATTATCGAATATCGAGGCACCGAACCTATATATGATATGGTTCCAAAAATTGGAACACATGCAGGCGTGACCTCTAAGTAGATTGCTCTCACCACTTGGAAAAGTAGTCGGTCGCATCTAAGATGAACCGGTGACCCTTGGAAGAAGGAGGATCAATCGGATCCACTATGTCAGTGCCCCAACACTCAAATGGCCACAAAGCCAATGTAGGTGTAGAATGTTGGGTGGTTGATGCAGGACTACACCGTTCACCTAACATTGGTGGCATCTCCTAGCTACGTCCATGTAATCTATAATCATCGTGGGCTAGTAGTATCCTAGTCTTTTGATCTTGGCTTTCATCTTCGGACCGAATTGATGAGCTCCACATAAGTCTGAATGTACCTCAGTCACAATCTTACGGGCTTCATGTTTAGCTAAATAGTGTAACCACATATGATCAAAAGACTGCCGATACAAGGTGTCACCCATGAGAGCATAGGAGAGAGCTCTATGTTCACCTAATGGGCTAATGACTTCTCTTAAGGAAGTTTGCCTGTGTTTAGGTAATCCATGAATGGTTTCCCAATCTGACTCATTGTCCTCTTTGGAAAGGCAACCTCTCCTTTAAGAGAGAGTCTCTCAATGAGTTCACTAAAGCAAGACTTGTCTATTTTGAACCCTTATTGAAATGGACTCATCTTCTGCATGCCAACTCCTTGGCAAGCTTGGCCAATGCATCTACTACAACATTATCTCCTTGAGGAATCTTGTAGATGATGACCTCTGGGATTTGATCCAATAACTCCATGGTGTACTTGTGGTAATGATGGAGCTTAGGCTTTAGAACTTTATAGGACCCAACAATCTGGTTGATGCAAGCTAAGAATCCTCGAAGATACTGATGCTATGGACACATAATGTAATGACTTACTCTAGAATGATAATCAGAGCCTCATATTTAGCTTCATTGTTGGTGCATGGATTGGACATATGATATGAGAATCTCATCACTCATGGTCCAAAGTTAGGAGAACTATTTCTACACTTCCCCGGAAGAGTAGATCGTGGTTCTTCTCCTTTATGAGAGAAGTTGCACCATCAAAATACATCTCCCAATGATGAATGCTAGTGTCCCCTAAGTTCATGATTTGTTCATCGGGGAGGTCATCACTAAGTGGAGAATTAGCAGTGGATGTGCTTCTAAGAAATTTGCTAGTGCCTATCCTTTCACAGCACGGAGGGGTACGAATATGATGTCAAATTATGATAAAATCATGGGCCATCATGCCAACCGTCTAGATAACATTGGTCATGTCATGAGATATTATAGCAGATTGATTCTAGAGATCATATTCACCTTATGAGAAAGCATGTAATGTCATAGGTTTTAGGATGCAAAGAATAAAGCTATGCAATGCTTCTCAATAAGTGGGTAGTTTTCCTCAGCAAGAATCAGATGATGATTGAGGTAGTCGAAAGTATTTTTTCCCTCGTCATTGGTTTAGACCAACAAAGCACCGAGGGTGTCATCTAATGCAGTGGTGTAGAGAATCAATGGCTTGCTCGGGAGGGGTTGCTAGAACTGGCGCGTCATCAGGTAGTGCTTGATGTCTTCAAAGGCATGCTGACACTTATCATCTCACTTGAACTTGGCATCCTTTTTGATAAGTGCTGAGCATGGCTGGCATCTTCTTGATAAGTTGGATATGAATGTTCTAAGATATGCTAAACCACCCTTGGAATGATCTAAGTTGAGTTAGACTTTTAGGGGTGACATTTTTAAGATAGCATTGATCTTCTCTCGGTGAATCTCTATTCCCCGATGTCGGATAACAAACCCAAGGAATTTCCTTGAAGCTACTCCAAATGCACACTTCAGGGGATTCATTTTGAGGTAAATTGTCTTAAATATTCGAAAACTACTCTCAAGTCAAAGAGATGGTCTTCCTTTTCTTTGCTTTTGACTACTATATCATCAACATAGCATTCAACTTGATGATGAATGAGTTCATTGAAGATCTGAGTCATGGCCCTCTGGTATGTAGCATCGATATTTTTAAGGCTAAAAGGCATGACCTTATAACAATAGATTTTGATCGAGGTTTGAAAAGCAGTGTTTCTTTCATCCTTAGGGTCCATCTTGATTTGGTTGTAGCTAGATGACCCATCCATAAAGGAGAATACTACATGAGATGAGACAATGTCCACCATCAATTCTGGGATAGGAAGTGAAAATTCATCTTTAGGACATCCTTGTTCAGATCCCTAAAATCGACACATATGTGAATTTGGCCATTCTTTTTCTTAACTTGGATGACACTGGCTAACTAGGTAGGGTATTTTTCTTTCCTAATAAAGTTGGCATCGATCAATTTCTTGATTTCGTAAGTTGGTGTTCAATTTCTAATCGCATGCATCTAGGAGCCTGCTTATAAGGTTAGCATTAGGTTCTATTACTAGTTTGTGGACTACTATGTCAGGAGATAAACCAGCATTTCTTCATAACTCCATGCGAAGCAGTCCTTAAACTCAACTAATAGCCAAACTAAGTCATTGATTTCTTCTTCATTCAATAAGGAACTGATGTACGTCAGGTGTGGATCTTCTTTCATTCCTAAGTTTCTTTCTTTAAGCTCATTAATGGTTGATTTGATTTTTTTTCTTCAAACTCTGGTGGTGCATCTTTGACTTTAGGCTCATTTAGGTCATCTGAAGTTTTTAAACATGCCTCTTCGTAAGAGTTAGCATCATTTGAGAAGAATTTATCAGACCCCAAATGAGTAGTGATGACTAAACAATGGCTATCATCATCGATTGGACCCACTGTGTTGAATCATAGTCCTGATCTTGATTGAGAGTGTCTAGTTTGGTAGTCCCATAGTTTTTCAAAGTAGTTTGGCTTGTGTTTAGACCAAGTATATGAGATTAATCCTTTCTTTGCTAAGTTAATAACACAAGGTGAATACCAATCAAGAGATATTTGTATTAAATCTTTATATGAATCATCCTCAAATTCTACATCAGCTTCTTGACTTGAGGATGATGCTCCCAGAAAAAACCTCTTCGGCTTGACATCTGCGGATGACTTGGGGCCCTCCTTAACTACCAAACCTTCATCTTTTTGAGAAGAAAGTGAGGTTATAGCTAAAGTTCCCAACTGCTGCCTGACTGTTCTACATAATGATTCAGATACATTCATGCTTTGCTTGGTCTTCACCACTATATGGCTCAAACGTCACCTCCAAAGATACCTGCTGAGAGGGGTTGGTTAGCATGTTAATCGCATGAGACTCATTCTTCAAACTAGACTCTAAGTCTATGTGGATAGCGGGTACCCCGTGAGCGGAACATATCTCTCGCACAACACCAAGGAGGTCTTCCACTTCTAGAACTATCTCTGAATTTGCCTCTTCCTCTACCTGGTGGGGGTCGAGTTATCCTACCCATGTGTTCATATGGAGGAAAAAACTATGGGCGGAACCTAACATCTGGCTCTACCTCTTCTTCGATGTCTGATTCTCGCTCACTTGTGCTTTCTTTTTCTTTTCCCTTATTCTTTTCTTTTTTTCCTTTTAAATTTCTTTTTTTTCTATTTCTTTTTCTTTTGATTTTGAACTTTTTCCAAGTTCATGAGAATATACTTTTTGATTTGAAGGAAGATAGTAGGTTGCATCTTCATAAATCTCAACCTCTCTAACTAGGAATGGCTTCAAGTCTCCTTTAACACAATACTCGATTCCACCTCTTCTAAATTTGATGCACTTGTGAAAAAAAGATGGAACCATGTTATTTGCATGTATCCAAGGCCTATCGAGCAAAGTAGTAAAAGATGTATCTGAATCGATTATGTAGAACTTTACTTCTATCTTCTAGTCATCTATCTATAGTGGTAAGACTATGGAGCCTAAAGCCCTCTCACCTTGTTTGTTGAATCACCTCAACATCATCTGATCTCCTCGAGTTCAGAGATGTCGATCCTCAAGTAAGCAAGGGTTTTTAGACTTATAATGGTCACTGATGCACCTTGATCAACTAACACCCTGGAGAGTCTGAATCTGCCCATGTTCACTATGATGTAGAGGGGACAATTATGCTCCGTTGTCCCCAAAAGAAGGTCTTCATCAATGAATGTAACTCCCTGGGCTTCTCTTGAAAAACATGCCTCCTCCAATATCACCGAGCTAAGCATATTTTGTGGCAAGGGGGGTGCCAAGCGAAGGAGTGGAGGTGGTGGACTCGAGGTGTCTATTGACTAACCCTGGTCAACTTTCCTTATCAACTATTGTAACTATCCCTGGCTTTCTCTTAAATGCCTTTTGTGGTCTAGGCTTGGCTGACTGATCTTGGAAAGGTAACTGTTTGGCTTCTTCTTGTAGACTAGCTGCCTTGTTGATTAATTTCTCAAATATCTTAATGGTGAACCCTTTAAGCATGAAGTCGACCGGACCATGAATATTCTTGAGTAGAATTTTGATGGCATGTTGTTCAGATAACTGTGGTTCACATTTCATACTTAAATTGTGTCATCTAAGAATCTAATCAATAATAGATTCATCGGGGTGTTGTTGAGCTACAACGAGATCCCCAAAGTTACCCTTTGCTGAGCTCCAACAAATTTCTTAAAAAAGAGCTACTCCAACTCAGCAAATGTCTTTACTGAACTATTGGGTAGTTTATCATACTAATCAAATGTGATGCCCTCCAAGCTACTGATGAAGAGGTGAAATAAGAGTGCAACGCTGCCACCGGTATTACAACATCCGGCTCAGAAATATGCTATGCGCTACTAGGGGTTCCCACTACCATCAAAAAATTTGAAGGATGGAGGCACGAAGCCTTAGGGTATTGGACACCATCAAATTTTTCTAGGTAGGGTCTACCCTTTGAACAGATGAGCCACATTGGGCTTGCACCAACACAACCCTCACCTGTTGCTCCACCATGTGTTTGATGCCTTTTTCATGCATGAAGGCGCTATCCACCACCTTCCTATGTAGGCTACCACTACCTCCCTCTATAAAAATGCATCTAGGATGATCTAAAGTGTGTGCTAACTATTCGCCACTATGAGAGAAGGCTGTGAAATTGGAGCTAAATTCTACAATGCTGAAACCACTGCAATCAACTCTTTGATCTTCTTCCCATTTGATCAATATGATCATCCCTCTGCCTAAACTGGTGGAGGAGGTACTGAGTTGAATGGATGACATCATCCTCTTCAACTACAATACCTTCCTAACTGTGTTGATCTCTCTGAAGGGATCCCCTAGTATCGACCATGTGAACTTTGGTCGAATCATTAAAGAGATCATTCTCATGGATCAATGCTAGCCTTTTCCACTTCAATCTTATCGGTCACTCCTAGAAGCTCCTCTATAAAGTACTATGCTAGGATCTCATCTAGGAATGATCTAATCCGCTAATATGAATACGCATGATTAGGGGGTTGTCACTCACAAGAGATGCACCTAACACTACCTGTCTCTGGACTACTGGCTCTAGGAGGGTCATGACTACTGAAAGAATTATGCTCGTAACTACTCATGGATGGAGTAATGTCC
This sequence comes from Cymbidium sinense, assembly GCA_021442155.1. Taxonomy (NCBI): domain Eukaryota; kingdom Viridiplantae; phylum Streptophyta; class Magnoliopsida; order Asparagales; family Orchidaceae; genus Cymbidium; species Cymbidium sinense. Next base: position 36,733,856 of record CM038232.1, read on the forward strand.
TTAGGGAGATATCCACTGCCATAGGGATTGTAGAATTTCCATAGGGATGGGATCATAGCTAGAGAGGCGGCATCGACAAATCCATCAACAAAAAAAGTGAACACAAACTTCTAAGAGGCCACCTGTGAAGACTACAAAGACTATACTGGCTGCTCTAAGCTATATGTCTGCATTTGTTGAAATATAACTTCTATCAAATTCTTCCTTGATATTTATTCCACACAAGTAACAAAAGTTTAGAGTTTTGAACCCACACTCAATAATTCAAATATGTTAAGTGGGGTTCATTGGAGAGATTAAATATTTTTGGAGGAGAGTCTTTTGTCATTTGATTTTTGATTTTAGAACCCATACTCAACCAATATAGGTAGGTTGGGTGGGGTTCAAAAATTTGAGGAGATATTTCTTTCTTTTTGGAGATTGTTTATGTTTTATGTTTCTTGTTTGAAAATATAGATAGTTTGAAAGAACCTCTACTTAAAAAATTTGGGTATGCTAAGAAGAGTTTGTGATTATGTGTTTAAAATATTTTTTTCTTGTGAATATTTGATTGTGTGATATTTTGATTTGAAAATGGAGCTTCCTACTTAACAAATTTGGTATGTTAAGTAGAGGTCACATGTGTTTGTGAGATAGATTTGTTTTTCTTTGAAGATGGGAGTCCCACTTAACAAATTTGGTATCCCCCAAATGTATTTGAGATATGTTTAATTTTCTTTTGAAAATGAGACTCTCACTTAACAAATTTAGTATGTTAAGTAAAAGCTCAAGTGTGATTGATATGAAAAATTAGATCCTTACTTTACAAATTTGGTATGTTAAAAAAGGGATCAAATGTGTGTTGAAAAGAGAACCTCACTTAACAAATTTGGTATGTTAAGTGAAAGCCTAAATGTGTTTGATATGTTTTTGAAAGTGGGATTCTCACTTAACAATTTGGTGTGTTAAGTGGGAGTCAAAGTATGATATGACTTGAGAATGAGATTCTCACTTAAGAAAATTTGGTATGTTAAGTGGGAATCCGATATGGCATGGTTATGTGATTCTTACTTAACAAATTTGATGTGTTAAATAGAACCAAACATATGCTTTGAAAATGAGACTCTTACTTAGAAGTATTGGATATACTAAGTGAAAGCCTAAATGTATATTTATTTATTTATTTATTTTGAAAATGAGACCTTCTATTAACAAATTGGAATTGTTGAGTGAAAGTCAAATTTTATGTTTTGAAAATGAGACCCTCACTTAACAAATTGAAAATGTTAAGTGAAAGTCAAATTTTAAGTTTTTTTTAAAAAAATATGAGACCCCGACTTAACAAATTGAAATTGTTAAGTGAAGGTCAAATTTATGTTTTGGAAATGAGACTCTCACTTAACAAATTGAGATTGTTAAGTGAAAGTCAAATTTTACATTTTGAGAATGAGACCCTCACTTAACAAATTGAAATTGTTAAGTGAAAGTCAAATTTTATGTTTTGAAAATGAGACCCCCACTTAACAAATTGAAATTGTTAAGTGAAAGTCAAATTTTATGTTTTGAAAATGATACCCCCACTTAACAAATTGAAATTATTAAGTGAAAGTCAAATTTTATGTTTTGAAATTGAGACCCCCACTTAACAAATTGAATTTGTTTGATTCAAATAGGGGTTCTCACTTAACAAATTTGGATATGTTAAGTGGGAATCAACATGGCATGATTTGCTTTTGAAAAGAACCTCCATGTAGCAATCATGGAGGGGTTTTGATTTTGTGATTTGTGAGTTTCTTGAAAGGTGCTTTTTGAAAGTGTCTTTTTTGTGAAAGAAATTATTTTCTTTAATTTTTATTATGAACCTTGCCTCACCAAGCTAGTGGTGAGGAGGTTCTAAATTTTATTATCTTCATCATTGATAGTTATGTTTTCATCTATTGGGAACCCAACAGGGTCAGATCCACACGAGTGAGGTCCCTAAAAGGGATGCTGGCTAACTTGCTAGAGATGGAGAGAAGAACTTTCCCAAGTCATAAAAAATCTGTGGTGTTTATTTTATGTTGGGTGTATTTATGTGAGGGTACCACAGATGAATGTACTTATTAGGGTGATGAGGTACATCATTAAGGAATAGTGAACTATCTCAAGAGATAGAAGTCACTACCCTATAATGGACCTAATCACCTAATAAGGACTCCTAAGGCATGATGGGTCTTCGAATATACCAGAGATTTTTTCTCAACTTTACATGAAAAGTAAAGCAGAGTTTATCTAAACCAGACTCATTAAGTTCTCTATGGAGGCAAGCCTCCATAGTTAATTACATCTTAAGAAAAATGAATACCTTAAGAATACTCTCGATGAAAGTAGGCTATTGTTGTCTCCAAAGAATTCAAAAATAGGACTATCAAATGATTATTTGTATTTTTGAAAATCAAGTTGGAGAGATCAAAATAGAAGAGTTCTTATCGAAACCAAGGGAGATGAGTAGGGAGTGCTTATAATACTTGGAAGCCTAGAGTAACCTATCCTATGGTTGGGCTTTACATATATTTGAATTTGAGAAGATTTATTTGTTTGAGTTAAATTTTTATTAGAAATTTAGGACTTATAATTCCACAATAAAAGATTATGGAAATGACTAAGAGGTGAGGATTTATGCTTGTAGCCCGCTAAGGGAAACAACGAGCTCAGATCCTAAATCTAGGGAACTTTGGCGAGGGCCAAAGCACCTAAATCTAAGGAGAAAGTCGGTGTATGGTTTTACCTCCATATGAGAGAGTAAACCACCCGACTGCTGGGCTTATTATGGCCTGGATTGGAAGCTAACTCCTGCTATGCTTTAAATCCATGTAGGCAAGTCATATGATTTGCAAGATGGTTAGGTTGTTATTTACTTAGAAAAGAAACTAAGTCCTTAAACTCACTCCCTAAGAGACTAGATCATGAAGGGCATGAGTCATGACTTAAATCTAATGCAAATTTTGTTATGTTTGGTTTGATTTTTGGAACTTTTTATTTTGACACAAGCTATAAGATTTTATATGCCTAAATGCATGAGAAATTGATTGTGGGCTAAATCAGGAGAGAAGAGATGTCTTTCCATCAAAGGCACTTATAGGTTAAGCTTTTATTCTCTAGCACAGATGGAAGCCCTCTCTTAATAATAGTGGAAGAATATGATATGCATGATATTATACATTCATTCATCTAGATAAGGGGTTGCTAAAAATTTTATTATCTTGATTTAATTCCTAGGCTTTTATGTGAGGTTATGAATTATTTTTAAATTTTAGTTATGAGTTGTTAATGAGATAGAAAATTTATTTTTATCTTAGGAGCCTAATCACATCCAGGCCACACAATAATCACCAATCATAAAGAAACTATGAAAATGCATGATATTTCTAATGCACAAGCTAAACAAAACAACAAACAATTTTATAAAGTTATCACAAAAGGATAAAAGGCTGGTGCGGTCGGGTACACCCAAAAAGAAATGTGGCTAGCCGAGCTCTACCCTTATACATCCTAGTACAATGAAAGAATAATTACAATTTTAGAATGATAAGTGTTATGGGAGTCTTCATTCTTCATCCTTCATTCTTCACTCTTCATCTTTCATTTCTTCATTTTGATTTGCTCCATTTCTTTCTTTCTGTTGGACTTGATTGGGATATTGTTTGCTCCAAAGGCATCACATGGTATATAAGACATGGTCTTCTAACCAATGTTCATCCTTAATCCTCATAACACTTATCCTAATCCTAATGCAAAAATTACATTAAAAGGAAGGAAAGTAAACCAAGCTACACCTGCAAAATAAATGTTAGCTAAACACACCACCCAAGCAGTTATAGGAATAATTTGGACTTAGCACCCCACACATGGGTAACCAAGTTCACTTGTCCTAACTTGGGCTATGCTTAGGAACTAAGCGACCTGCACTATAAAAAGTATTTATATTTATATTACAACGGCCCAAGCACATCTCCCTTACATAAAATATGATTAGGCTAATATCGGCCTAACATTTAGGCTACGCACATACACCCTAACACCCAGTATAAAATAATATATCACAAAACTAAACATTCATCAAACTATGCACCACCCTAACATAAAGCTAGAAATGGTGTCTTAGCCTAATGTGCATGTGTTAGAGCATGTGTGGTATGTGCTAATTAGGCTTTAGGGTTATGATTTTCTAAGTGTGAGTGATTTAATTTATGAAGGGTTGATTTCTCTTTAAGTGTTTTAGTTGATTTGGGGATTTTTTTTCTTGGTTTCATATATCCTACACTTAACAATTAAGTGTTATAAATAGAAGAAAGAAAGAGAGTCTCTCTTTTATCCATACCTTAAATAATTTCTAGGATAAGTTTATTAATGGATTTCCTTTAGTGAATGGTTTATTATGTGTTTTAATTAACCCTAAGTTTGGATTCATTCTAAATAGCCCTATTCAATAAGAAAGGCATCTTAGGATTAATTAGGATAGATTACTATCACATAACACACACCCATTCATTTCTTTCCATCATGTATACCATGCATATGAATAATCCTAAGCATATATAGCTATACATGCAATGTAAATCTTAGCATTCATTGATGATGAATGCAAAGAAGTATATTTTGAAACTTAAATATTTCATTTGTTAATTGAACTATGAATGCATATCTTTGTTCTGTAAAAAAAAAGGATTTTTCATCCATTAGCTAAATGCACATTCACATGTATAAAAGTTATAAGTGCGTATAGTGCCATTGTGCTCTACACTATGAACATAAGGTACAAGACTTACTTAGGCTACTTAAAGCCTCGCATCCCCGGGATGTCCAAACTAATATACCACTTTAGATACATGTAAATGTATGAATAATTATAAGGATAAGAAAGTCCATGTAAGAGTTATGTTTTATTTATTTAATTTTTGATTCTTTATTCATTGGTCACATCACACATGCATATATATTAGTGTTCTAAGTGAGTACAGCTCCATTGTTTGGTACACGAGGGGCGTAAGGTACAAGACCTACTTAGGGCTACTTAAAGCCTCGCAGCCCTAGGATGTCCAGATTGATATACCACTTTCTCAAATACATATAAATGTACAAAAAGAACCAAATGGATAAGGAATTATGCAAGAAATTATATTTTATTTGGTGGTATAATTTACAAATGTAATATGAAAACTCTTCCTAAATCTTAACATAGAGATGCATAGGAATAGATTTAGGCAAGTGTTGTGTTCTTTTCAAATGAACTATACACTTCCAAATCCTATGTGAATCCATGTTAAGAGAAGGAAAGAGAGCTTCATAGCACACATCTTATACTATCATCATATGCAAGCTTATAAGTATTTGTAATGAGCATTACTTCATTTGTAATAATTGATTTATAGGTTTTGAAAATAGTTTTTGGTTTAATAGTAATAATAGCCACTCATATTCTTAATTTTAGCCAACACATGCAATTTGACATAAAAGAAAACATTTTATTTAATTAATTTTCAAAGAAATGAATGCATGATTTCATATGGAAAACAAAGTTTAGCATGATTGGAAAGAAATAAAGGAATGTAAACACATGATTTCATTCACCCTAATTAATTCTTAAAAATAATCATATCAAATAAGATTATTTAAAATGAATCAAAATTCTTTAAGGACATTTTTATCTTTGAATTTGATTTGATTTAAGAAATATGAGAAAGGTTTGTTAATCCTAACCCATTTCCCCATATGTGAATTAGTTTGGTTTAATGAGAAATATTTAAGTTGGTTTTATGTCTTGATTAGGTTAAGGTATGAATTAAATGAATTAATTATCCCTTACCTATATCACTTTAAGTTAATTAACTAATTAATAATAAGCCAATATGATATGCAACCACATGAAAAGTAAATTTGCAATGCTCCTAAGAAATAAAAGGGGCCTAATGCAATTGGCTTATGATTAATAGTTAATTAAACTTAAGGGATCTCACTTAATTAATCATATGATTTTATCACACATGTGAGCCAATCATAATTTCATTACCTCTCACCTTGGGTTATTGAACACCCAAGGAGATACCCAAGATCAATTAAAGGTTGCTTAGGTGAGGATGAATTGGTTTTTTTTATTTTAATTTCATTAGGCTTCTAATGAATTGATTAAATGTTTTTGTTTAGTTTTAATTTGAATGATGAAATTAACTTAGGCGAAAGGATCAAGGGCAAGGCCTCAATCCTAATCCCTAAATCATTTAAACATTCAATTAAGTTTTGATTTCCATTTTTTGAAGATTTACTCACTTAATTAATCAATTAATCATTCCATTAACCCATTAATTAATTTAATTTTTTTAAAGGTAAAGAAGACTTAGGAAATGAATTAAGAAAAATTTTCCCAATCACATTCCCTATATGATCTCATGTTTAACAGGGATAATTTTGTTCAAATGATTAATCAAGTTACTATTCATTTCTTAATAATAATTAATTGGATTAATAGAGTGATTAGGGCTTACTCAAATGATTTTCCTAATTAAGAAATCAATAAAATTCCAAGAAAATAGTGAAGGCAGAGGTCATCCCCCTAAACATCCACAAAAAATTTAAGATTAATTAAGTGCTTAAATAAGGTGTAATTAAGCTAATTATATTTTTGATAAAACCCTAATTAAGCCAAAGTCACTGTTCAAGATCAATTAATTATAATTTTCCAAGATTCTCCTATGAAATATCTTTAAAATGAGCCTAAGTTTGTATTTTTTTGGCTTTTTCTACAATTAGTTATTATTTTAGGAAGTTTCAAGATTAAAACCCTATTAATTAGTCCTATTTAAGCCCTTAATCTCGTCAGGCCACGTGGCTGCTGATGCGGCGGGCTTTCCATATGGCATGGGATTGGCTATTTAAGTAGTCTCATACTGGCTCAATGGGTGGGCGTGCTTTCTCATGGGTCTCGATCTACGATCGGTGCGATTTAATCCACAGGTTAAGGGGGAAATCAAAGGATCTATCGCAGGATTTGATCAAAACCATTCATCTCAATCATGTAAGATGGATGGCTTGTGATCTATCCCATTCACGAGATAAGCACCGTCCATCTTTCTTCATTTGATCTGAGCTCACCCAAGCTCAGATTGGGATCAAATGGATCCTACACCATCTAAGGGTGCCACACAATCACATCCAATGGCTAAAATCCTCTACATTTAGATTCCTTTCACAAAAGACCAACACATAGATGCCTAAAGCTATAGTTTTGAGGAATTACCTCACCATAGTGAAAGTACAATGGTGTAATGTCGGGTAGCTTAGCCTAGTTGAGGCGAGGCCCTGTTGAAGAGGTCCAAGCTTAATTTGGCTTTGGGTGCTTGGTTGACCAATCCACACACACACTCCTTGGCTTCGATCAAACTCACACCTTTGGTGCTTTGGAAGGCTTGGAAATGGTTTGGTTAGCTTCAATTGGGTACAAGGATGGTGTGGGTCCAAGGAATTTGGATTTGATTTATTGGAGAGGGACTATTATTTGAGGGAAGGGTATCCTATTTCAGCTTGCGCACGAGAATGGCAATGGCCGAATGGAGAGGGCTTGGAGATCATTGTATTTGCTCTGAGGGAGTTCAGAATGTGCTTAGGGACTCACCCGAGCTAATTGTGTGTGAAATTGGCTTCAAATTGAGGGGGTATACCCCTAAATTTTCCATCATTGATGGATGGGAGTGTGCGCACATTTTAACCTAGCTCACCTCCATCTGGTCACCAGAGTTGTCTCCATCAAGGTCAAGCCACACGCTTGGAATGGGAGGAGTCATGAGGAGCTATCATGGATACATTATGTGAAGTTCCCATGGGTTTGATCCAATGGGTGCTTTCGGTTGGGTTGGGTGAGTCAACTCACTTCCCAATCCTGGCCAAGTTAAGTTAGCTAGGTGGGTCAGGGGAAGGTTCCATGTGGTGTCAATGAGCTACCATGGGGATGGACAAGTTGACTTTAGCTTTGATCCATTGGGTTTAAGGTTTAAATCCTATAGTTTGATGGCTAATTCCTTTGGTGGGGTCCACTTGGATTTTAGGCTAATTTGGGAATGAAATAGGGCATGTTTGGCTCGGATTTGACTAAGCCCTAGGGTCTCATAAGTTGGTTTGGAGGGATTTGGTTTCATTTGGTCAAAATGGGTTCATTTGGGCTAGGTTGGGTTGGGTTGACCAATTGGTCAAATTAGGTCAAATTAAGGCTTGGGTTAGGTTCATATAATGATTTGGGATGTTTTAGTTCAATTAATTTGGATTGATTTGTCTTAGGTTTGAATTTGACTCATTTAGATTCAAAAGGGTCAAATTGGTCAAGTTGTCCAATTTGACCAAATTATGTTGGGTTAGGTGTTGAGTCAAATTTAATTGGTTGATTAAAAATGATTGTGAGCTTTGGTTTGGTTTAATTTAGAATTAATTTAAATTTTGGTCAATTTGACCTTTTAGGTCAATTTGGGCTAGGTTGGGTCAAGTTGATAAATTGGTCAACTTGGGTTCAATCATGGCTTTGGTCAAGTTCAACAAGTGATTTGGAATGAACTTGAGCCAATGGTTCCAATCAATTTAGGTTAAATCATGATTTGACTCATTTTAGCTCTTTAGGCCAATTTTGGTCAACTTAGGTCAAGTGGTCAATTAGACTTGGTTTGGCTCAATTGATGACTTGGTCATGTTCAATCATTGATTATGAATGGGTTTGAGTCAATGGTTTCAATCAATTTGGCATATGGTGGATTTTGGCTAGTTTGGGTTTCATTTGGGCTAAGTGTTGACTTGGTCAAAGGCTAGGTTTGACTTAGTTTGACTCAATTCAAGATGGTTGATCATCCCATGATGATTGTTGGTCATGATTGAGGTTTAGGTGGGCTTAGTTCAATCTAATTTGGGTTGGATTAGAACTTGGCTCAAAAAAGATCATTTAGATCACTTTGGGTCAAGTGAGCCTAAATGGGTCAATTGGTTTGATCAAGGCTTGATTCAAGTTTGTTTGAACCCACATATGAGCTTAAGGTTAAAATATAAATCCAATTGCAATTAGTTTGGAGCCAAATGGGTTTTGGTTCATATGATAATTTTAAGTCATAAGGGTTAACTTAGGCTTGATTTGGGTTGACTTAGTTTTGGTTTGATAGTGGTGGTTTATATTTATATTTGGATCCATGATTGAAGGAATGATTGACTCATGAAGAAATTCATGAGTTTTGAGTTGATTTGGGTTTCATTTAGCCAAGTTCAAATGTTTAGCTAAAAGGGCTAAAATTGGGAATTTGATTTGATTTGAGTTTGGTTTTGGTCATTTGAATTTATATTCCATCTATATTTGTGAATATAAATGAAGATATAAATGGGTCATGAGAAAATCACTTGAGTTTGGAGTGATTTGGAAGCAAATTTGATTAAGCTTAGGGATGTAGGTTGAAAGGACTAATTTGGGTTTTGATTTGCTTCAAGGTTTGAATTTGGATTTCATTTATATTTGTGAACATAAATGAAAGAATGATTGATTTATAAAGAAATCAACCATGTTTGAGTTGGTTTGAACAAGTTTTGGTTAGGTTTATGGAGGTAGGTCCATATGGCTTAAGAAGAGATTTTGGAATTTGGATTTAATCATGGGTTTCAATCAATTTGGAATTTTGGAATTGGTTTATGATTTTGAATTTGATTTGAGATTGAGTTAGATAATTGAGAAAATCAATTGGATTGGGGTTGATTTGGATTTAGTTAAGGCTAAGTCCATAAGATAAAATCAAAGGGCCTAGGAAGGGATTTGGAGTTTGAATTTGGTGAAGATTTTAATCATTGGATAGTTGGATTTGACTTTGGAATATGAATTTGAATTTGAGGTTTGTTTTCAAGGAAGGAAGTAAGGATTGGTTTGGGCTATAGGGTAGGCAAGTCTCTCCTAAATCCCTAAGTTACAACCAATCCCTATGGCTAACTCTTCTAAGTCTTTAGGGTTAGGTTAAGTGTTCACCTAATCACTAGAATTGTCTTAATACTAAAGAACTCTTAGTGTTTATAAGAGTCCTAGACCTATGATGAGAAAGTTGAGAGCTCCCTCCAGAAGTGAGGTCAACAGGGGGACACCATGCAGATCTGAGGGTGTACCTATTGAGGTGATCAGGAATGACATCAAGGAATGGTGCACTATCTCGAAAGATAGAAATCCCCACCCTATAAGGCCTAATCACCTAATAAGGACTCCTAAGGCATGATGGGTCTTCGAATATACCAGAGATTTTTTTCCCCTACTTACATGAATGAATAAAGTAGGATTTATTTAAATCAGGTTCTAAAGTTTCCTATGGGGGCAAGCCCCCATAGTTAATTACAACCTAGGGAATGTGAGTTCCTTAGGAATACTCTTGATTAAAGTTGGCATTGCTGTCTCCAAAGATTTCAAAGATAGAAATCAATAAATTGCATAAGCTTGGAAAATCAATCAGGATAGATCAAAAAGGAGAGACTTATTATCAAAGCCAAAGGGAGATGAGTAGGGAATACTCATGATACTAGGTAACCTAGTGAGCATCCCAATCTATCCTATGATTGAGCTTTATATGTTTGAAATTGAAGGGAATTATATATTTAAGTTGAAATTTATTAGAAAGCTAAGTCTTATAATCCCACAATACAAAATTATGGAAATGCTTAAGAGGTGAGGACTTATGCTTGTAGCACCAAGGGGAACAACAAGCTCAGATCCTAAATCTAGGGAGCTTTAGCGAGCCAAGGCACATCTTAAATCTAAGCGAAGATGTATATGGTTTACTCCATAAGAGAGGGTTGCCGACTTATAACCGCCTGGAGTGGCAACCGGCTAACTCCTCCTATGCTTTAAAACCATGTGGTCAATTCATATATTTTACAAGATGGTTTGAATGTTATTATTAGAAAGAAACTAAGTCCTTAAACCTACTCCCTAAGAGACCAGAGCATGAGTGGTATGAATAATGACTTAGTCTAATACAAATTTTATCAATTTTTATTTGATTTTGGACTCTTCATTTTGATAAAGGATATAGGATTTTTATATATCTAAATGCATGATAAAATGAGGTCATTTCTAAATCAAAGAGAAAGAGGTGTTTTCCACCATAGGGGAGACCCTCAAAGGTCAAGCCTTCCCCTATTGTGCAAGGATGGAAACCATCTCTTAGCAAAAGTGAAATAGGATGACATGCATGATATTAAGCATACAACATCCAACTAAGGGGTTGCTAAATCTTTTAATTATTTTTATTTAATACATAGGCTTTAAATGAGGTTATGAGTTATTTATAAAATTAGTTATGAGTTATAGTTGGGGTAAAAAAGTTTATTTTTTCCTAAGAGACTAATCGGATCCATGCCTCATATTAAATCACCATATATGAAGAAACTAGAAAAAGACATGTCATTTCTATTGTGCAATTGTAAACAAAACATCAAATAATTTATAAACTCGACGTAAAAGGATAACAGGCCGTGCAATCGAGTACCGTCGTACAACCTAAAAGAGGAATGGGTAGTTGAGCTCTACCCTTATACAACCCGATATATAAAAGAATAATTATAAATTTACAAATGAATAAATGCTATGGGGGGTCTTCATTTCTTCATTCTTCATGTCTCCTTCATTCCTCCTTTGGATTTGCTTGCTTCAAAGGCATCACGGGGGCCTCCCAGGATAAAGCCTAGCCTCCGCTCATCATAATCCCCCATAACACTAATCCTAATTTCTAATGTACAATTACATTAAAAATAGGAAAAGTAAATCTAACTATATGTATAAATGTTAGCTAAGCACACCATACAACTTAAGTAGTTATATGAATAATTTGGACTTAGCACCCTGCACATGTGTAATCAAGTTTGTCTGTCCTAATTTAGATTATGCTTAGGAGTTAAGCAACCTGCAAAAAAGAGCATTTGTATTTATTTTAAGCACCCCTTAAGCACAATCTCCTGCAAAAAATATAATTAGGCTAATCAGTGTCTAACATCTAGTCTACGAAGCATACACCCTAACATCTAATCTACAATAATACATCATAAAACTAAACATACATCAAACCATACACCGCCCTAATATAAGGCTAAAAGTGGTGAGTTAATTCTAAGATGTGTGTATTAAGGCTTGTGTGGTATGCCTTAACTAGGCTTTGCTATAATTTTCTAAGTAAGAAAGAATTTAATTTGAAGGATGGTTTCACTTTAAATGATTTAGCTAATTTAAGAATTTTTACTTACTATTTTCTTTTATTTTATTTGGCTTACACTTAACAACTAAGTGTTATAAAGAGAAGAAAATAGAGGATCACTCTCTTTTATCCCTATCTTAAGTCACATCTAAAGAAAATTAATTAAATGAATTCTCTTTAGTGAATGGCTTATTACATATTTTGATTAGTCCTAGGTTTAAGTTCACTTTAAATAGTCTCATTCAATAAGATAGGCATATTAAGATTAATTGGAGTGAACTACTATCACATAACACATGTTTGTTCATTTCTTTCCATCATATGTAGCATGCATATGATTAAGTCCTAAACATATCTATACATGCAATATATTTTTGGCACACTTAAATATAGGATGCATAAGTGAGTTTTATAGAAAAAGAGGATTCTCATTCATTGGCTAAATACACATTCAAATGAATGAATGTTCTAAGCAAGTAATTCGTCATTGTTTGACAAGAAGAATGAGGTAGGAACCTCCTTAAGGCTACTTAAAACCATGTGTCCCGAGGTGTCCAGACTAGTTATACCCGTTATTCTTAAATACATATGGATGTACAAACAATAACTATAAGAATGGAAATCACACAAAAGTGGGATTTAATTTAATTGATTTATTTGTGTGAATGAATTAAAGTTCTATCCAAATTCTAATGTCAAAATGCATAAGAATGAAATCAAACGGGTACGTCACCATTGTTTGCACCAAAATAGTGAGGTAAATACCTCCTTGGGGCTACTTAAAGCCTTGCATCCCTGGAATGTCCAGACTAATATACCCACTAACATTCATACTTATGCAAATCAACATATGAATGAAAGAAAGAAACTTCACTTCATACACTAAGCTTATATTCACATGCACCTCCTATGTATGTATAAATAATGTCACAACATGTATTATTATTCATTAATAAGCTTTTGAAAATACATTTGAGATTTAATAGTGAGCCACACATATTTTTAATTTAAGCTAACACATGCAACTTGACATAAAGAAAATCATTTTATTTAATTAATTTTTTTATTGAAAAGGATGAATGCATGATTACAAGTGGCATACAACATTTAATATAACTGGAGAGAAATAAAAGAATATAAGCACATAATTTCATTCAATCTAATTAATTTATAAGGACAATCATATTAAATAAGATCATTTAAAACAAACCAAAGTTCCTTAATGCCATTTTTGATTTTATGTTTGATTTTATTTAAGAAATGTGAAAAAGATTTGCTAACACTAATCCCATTCCCCATATGTGAATTAATTTCATTCAATGAAAATCAATTATGTTGATTTTATGAATTAGCTAAGTTAAGCATGGATTGAACTAATTAATTAAACCCTTACCTATGTTATCTTAAGGTAATTAATTAAACAATTATGAGCTAATATGATATGAAAATAAATTGAAAAGTAAATAGAAATGCTCTTATGGAATTAAAGAGGCCTAATGCAATTAGCTCACAATCATTAATTAATTATGCTTAAGGAACTCACTTAATAACTTTATGATTTTCTCACACATGTGAGCTAACCATAATTTCATTAGATCTATTTAGGTTATTGAACACCCAAAGAACTATCCAAAGATTAATTACGTAAATTAGATTTAATTAAATTTTAATTTAATTGATCAAAGGATTAATCCATTAATTCATTTTTCTCTTTCTTAATTATCAAATTTGATTATCTTTTAAAAATGAGGTGGACTTAAGAAAAAAAAGGGTAGGGAAAGAGGTCCCCACTTATTTCCATAAGCCACCCACTGGATTAAGCATGATTTAAAATGATTTGAATTCCAATTTAGCTAATTAAGTTTTAAATTAGTTAATTAATTAATAATTAGGATTTTAGTTGAAAAGAGAGGGAAAATTTGAGAAAGAATTAGGAGGGATGCTCCAATCCACTTTCCTAAGTCTCCTTATTGTTCAATAGTGATTAAGGAGTCCAAATAATTAATTAATTACTGGTCATACACTTAATCACCCCTTAATCAAGTTAATAGGATAATTATGACTTAGTCAATCAATTGCTCTAATTAAGCAACCAATAAATTCAAGAAAAATAAGGAGGTAGAAGTCACTCCCCTAAACATCCTCACAAAGTTCGAAATCAATTTGATGATTAATTAAGGAGTAATTAAGATAATTAAGTTTTTAATTAAACTCTAATTAAGCTATGTTTACTGTCCAAAGTCCATTGGAAATATTTTTATCAAATTCATCTCTGAAATACCTTTAAAATGAGCCCTCATTTATATTTTTTTGGATTTTTTTATAATTAGTTATGAATTTTAGAAGATTCAGTCTTAAAAATAGATTAATTAACCTTAATTAAATCAAATCCCATGCCATGTGGTGCCACACTTTTCACATGGCACTATGAGATTGCTTATTTAAGTTGTCACATCCACACATTTGAGTCGAGGATGCGCTTTCTGTGGGCCGATCTAAGATCGGCGACCACTAATCTGCAATTTAAAAGGAATAATCATAGTATTTAAACGTGATTTAATCACGATTGTCCATTCTGATCATGCGGAATGGACGGTCAGTGATCTTTCTCCTTCGCGAGTAGTGAAAGACGATGTCGTCTGTCTTTCTCCATTCGATCCGAGCTTAGCAGAGCTTAGATTGATTCCAAAATGATCTCACACCATCAAAGGAAGGAGAGGAACACATCTAATGGCTAAGATTGCATAACATACACATTTTTTTTTACAAATAACCAACCACACTTCACATAGACTACAGTTTTTAAGAATTACCTCACTAGAGCTCAAGATCGACGGTGGGATCAATGGAGGTAGCTTCGTCTAGTAGAGATGAAGCCTTGTTGAGAAGCTTGGGCCTTGATTTAGAGTAGATCCCTCACAACCAAGCTACACACTTTAGAGCTTCGATCTTGATCGAACTCGAGCTTCTAATGGCCTTGGAACTTGGGAAATGATTGGGATGGCCTCAATATCATGCGTGGAAGGTGTGTCAAAGTTGATTGAAGTTTGGTGGAGGATTGAGCAAATGGGATATGGAATTGATCTCCCCTATTTTGGTTTGACATAAAATCGAGAGAGGGAGGAATGGAGGAGCTTGGGAGCATGGGGAAAGATTGTGGGAGGCTCTCCTTCACTTTCTCTAGCTCAAACAAAAATGAATGATTCAATTCCCATTTGAATTGAGGGGGTATATCCCCTCAATTTCTAAGGTGGTCGGACATAATTTAATCTTATTTTCTTGCCAGACAGCCACCGTCAAACCACCGGAGTTATCTCCATCAGATCCACATGGCTTGCTAGGAGTGGGGGAAGGCTTGAGAGGTGGCTCAAGGTCTGATATGGGGAGATTTCCTTTCCTTGATCCTTTGGGCATTCAATTTTTACGGGAGGTGAGTTAACTCACCTCCCTGTGGTTCATGGCAAGCCCTAGTGTGCTTAGAGTGGGCTAGGAAGGTTAGACATATTTCATTTGGCAATTGGATGGCTGCCCAAGTGATGGGAGAGTGGACTTTGCCAAATGGGGAAGGAATCCAATCCATAGAGGTTTGTCCAATGGCTAATCCCCTTAGATGGGGCCCACTTGGCCTATAGGAAGATTTTGGGCTGACCTATGGCCAATTTGGGTCATTTTTGGTCAGCCACCAAAGTCCCATGGGTCAATTTTATGGGTTTTGGCTTCATTTGGTCAAATGGGTTCATATGGGTTCATGTTGGGTTGGGTTGACCAATTGGTCAAATTGTATCAAACCAAAGCTTGGGTTAAGTTCAAATGATGATTTGAAGAGTTATAGTTCAAGTGGTTTCAATCAATTTAGCTTAGGTTTGATTTTAGCTCACTTGGATTCATATAGGTCAAATGAGCTAAGTTGACCAATTTGACCAATTTGATCGAATTGGGTTGGGTTAGGTGTTGGTTCAAGTTCAAATGTTTAATTTAAAATGATTGTAGGCTTTGGTTTGAATCAATTTGGGTTTAATTTGGATTTTGGCCAATTTGACCTTTTAGGTCAATTTGGGCTAGGTTGCGTCAAGTTGACCAATTGTTCAAATTGGGCTTGATTATGGCTTTGGTCAAGTTCAATAATCAAGTTGGAATGAACTTGAGCCGTTGGTTATAATTCATTTGGGTTAGATTGTGATTTGACCCATTTTGGCTTTTTAGGCCAATTTGGGTCAACTTGGGTCAAATGGACAATTGGACTTGGTTTGGCTCAATTGAGGGTTTGGTCATGTTCAATCATTAATTATGAGTTGGTTTTGATCAATGGTTTCAATCAATTTGGTGTATGGTGGATTTTGGCTAGTTTACGTTTCCTTTGGGCTAAAGGTTGACTTGGTTTGACCCAATTCAAGGTGGTTGATCACCCTAAGATAATTGTTGATCATAATGTGAGGTTTGGGTGGGTTTGGTTCAATCCAATTTAGGTTAGATTGGAATTTAGCTCAAAAAGGTCCTTTAGGTCACTTTGGGTCAAGTGGACCTAAATGGGTCAATTGGTTTGATTTTGGCATGATTCAAGTTTAGTTGAGCTTATATATGAGCCTAGGACTAAAATATAAATCCAACTACAATCAATTTAGAGTCTAATGGATTTTGGTTCATTTGAAGTTTTTAAGTAAAAAATGGCTAACTTGGGTTTGACTTGGATTGACTTGAGTTTGGTTTCATAATTGTAGTTTATGTTTATAGTTGGATAAGTGATTGAAGGAATGATTGATTCAAGAGAAAATCCATTGGTTTTTGCTTGATTTGGATAGGATTTAGCCAAGTTCAAGAAATTGGCTAAAATGTTTGAATTGGGTTTTTATTTAATTTTGGACTTGGTTTTGGCTATTTGAATTTATATTTCATTTATATTTTGGAATATAAATGAAGATATAAAAAATCCATGTGAAAATCACTTAAGTTTGGAGTGATTTTGAAGCAAATTTGACCAAGCTTAAGAATGTAGGTCAAAAGGGCTTAAGTATGGAATTGATTTAGTTTGATTTATTTTTGGTCATTGGAGGGTGAGTTTCATTTATATTTATGAATATAAATCAAGGAGTAATTGGTTTATAAAAAAATAATTAATTTTGGGTTGATTTGTATGAGATTTGGCTAAGCTTATGGAGGTAGGTCCATAGGGCTTAATATGGGATTTGGTCTTGGTTTGATTTAGTTTGATTTGGTTTTGGTCATTTGGATATAGATTTCATTTATATTTGTGAATATAAATGAGAGAATAATTGATTTATAAGGAAATCAATCAAGTTTAGTTTAATCTAGGTGGAGATATTTCTAAGCTTATAAGAGTGGGTCATAAGGCTTAAGGAGGAATTTTTGGCTTGGATTTGATTTGAGGGTTGAATCATTTGGAATTGGTATTTGGTAAATGATTAAGAGATTGAATTGATATTCGAGAAAATCAATTAAATTAGGATTGATTTGAATTTGGTTAAGGCTAAGACCATAAGATGAAACCAAAGGGCTTAGGAAGAATTTTGATTTTGGATTTGATTATGGGTTTCAATCATTTGGTTTGGAATTTGGATTTAGATTTGGTATATGAGTTTGATTTGAAGTTTGGTTTGAGGAAGAAAGCATGGATTGGGTTTAGGCTATAGGGTAGGCAAGTTTTCCTAAGTCCCTAAGGTATAACATATTCCTATGGCTAACCCTTCTAAGTGTCTAGGCTTAGGTTAAGTGTTTAGCTAATCACTAGAAGTATCTTAAGACTAAAGAGCTCTTAATGTCTACAAGAGTCCTAAATCTATGATGAGGGAGTTGAGAACTCACTCCAAAAGTGAGGTCAATAGGAGGACATGAAGAAATGAAGAAAAGAAGACCCCCGTAGCATGTATTTTTTTTGTAACTCAGATTGTATAAGGGTAAAGCTCGGCTAGCCATCTTTTCTCTTTTCAATGTGAACGATAGAACCGCGCACCGGGATTTTATTCCTTTACGCAATTTATACATGTTTGATTGATGTTGTGTTTAGATTGCACATTAGAACAACATGCTTTTCATAGTTTCTTAATGTTTGATGTTTGAATGTGTGGCCTGGATGCGATAGGCTCTTAGAATAAAATTAATTTTTCTACCCAACTAATCACTCATAATTAAATTTTAATCAACCTACAACCTCATCATAAAGCCTAAGATTTAATCAAGATAACTAAAAGATTTAGTTCCTTGAATATGGGGGATCTCCATCCTTGTAAGATAAGGGAATGCTTGACCTATGAGGGCATCTTTTATGGTGGAGAACACCCCCCTTCTTGTTGATTTAGCAAATAACTTTATTTCATCATGCATCTAGGCATAAAAATCCCAAGCCCTTATCCAAATGATTGTATCAAAAATGAGCTAAAAATTGTAAAATTTTGCATTTTTAGATTAAGTCATATGCTCATACCACCCATGCTCTAGTCTTTTAGGGAGTGTATTTAGGACTTAGTTTCTTTCCAATTAAATAACAACTCAACTATCTTGCATATTCATAAGACTTGCCTATATGAATTTAAATCGTAGGAGGTGTTAATTGTCGACCACTCCAGGTAGGGGTGTGCATTTGGTTGATTTGGATGGATTGGATGATAAATTTTTAAAACTGATTGGTTTTGGATTCCTAAAAAAATTGAAGCAAACTGACCAAATAAAATGCAAAACCAAACAAATCGAATATTAATTTGGTTCGATTATTTTAGTTTGGTTTTGGATAAACCGAAGTTGGCTACATTTAAAAATTATTTGCATAATTTTTTATTGTATAATGATTAAGCAATAAGAAAAATAACATAAATATAATAAAAATGAAATTAACTACTTCATGCGCTAAAACAAATATTTAAAACTAATTTTTACTTACCTTATTGATGTTTTCAACTTAGAAGTTGATGGAACCATATTATCATATTATGAGACCAAAATATTTTGAAAAATTAGATAATGGTTCTCCAAAAAAAAAGCACCTACCAAGTATTAAAAAAATAAATAAAAATAAGTGTATAATAGATAAGCCTATTATACATAAATTAATATAGTTACATATAATTACTTTGGTTTATTTGGTTCAATCCAAAATTTTATTTAACAAACCGATCCAAAAATTAAAAACCAAAGTTTTCAATAATTAAAACCAAAATCCAAATTACTAAGTTCAAAATCAAACCAAATTACTCAAAAACTTTGGTTCGGATTGGTTTTGGTTAAAACCAAATAATGCACACCCAAACTCCGTGGTTGTAAGTCCAGAAGTTGAATGGTTTATCCTCTTTTATGGAGGTAAATCATTATGTCAATCTTTCACTTAGATTTAGGTTGTGTTTTAGTTCGTGTTGAAGCTCCCTAGATTTAGGATCCAAGATAGTTGTTTCCTTCAGGCTACAAGCATAAATCCTCACCTCTTAGGCATTTTCATAATCTTGTGTTGATGAATTATAGGCCCTAGAAATCTAATAAAATTTCAACTCAAATAAATAAATCTCTTCACTTTTAAATATATAAAGTCCAATTACATGATTGGAATGCTTAGTATCATGAGCATTCTACTTTATTTTCTTTGTCAAAATAAGTCATCTCCTTGAACTTTCCCAATTGATCTTCCAAATATAACCAATATATTGATAGTCTAGCCTTAAAATCTTTGGATATCATAATTGCCTACTTTAATTGAGAGTGTTCTTAGAAAATTTCATTTTATAGGATGCAATTAACTATGGAAGCTTGCCTCAGAACTAAAGAACCGACTTAAAATAAACCCTACTTTACTTTTGCAAAGTATGGAAAGATCTCTAGTATATTTGAAGACCATCATGCCTTAGAGTCCTTATTAGGTGATTAGGTCCATTACAGGGTAATATTTCTATCTTTTGAGATAATAAATCATAAATGTCGTGATCACTTCAATAAGTACCTCCTAGGATCATGGTATCCCTTACATTTAAAAATAAACACCATAAATACATACTCATATTTTGCATACTTGATAGTCATTAATGCATGAATTTGGTAGAAAAGAAAGATTTCATTTCATATCTAAGCATATTGAAAGATATATTAGAAATTTAAGTAAGTACATGTCGTTATTAAAGTGAGATTATCTAATAACTCATTGGCTACTTAAAGTCTCAGATTCCCAGGATGTCCAGACTATATACTTGTCAATTCAAATATATGTAAATATATCCACAAGCATAAAATGGAAATCATGCTAAGTTATATACAAAATAAATCTTTTGTTCATGTAAAGTTTAGTGACATGAAAAGTAAAGTTTTATCCCAAAATTTAGCACATGCATACACATAAAAAAAATTAAGCAAGTATGTGTCATTGTTAAACAAGGAAGAGATTATCTAAGACCTTCTTAGGCTACTTAAAGCCTTGTGTTCTCGGATGTCTATATATACTTACCAATTCAAATATATGTAACATGCACATGAAACATAAAGATAAAATAATCCTTTACTATCTTTAAGTTATAACTAAATGGAAACTTTATTAAGTATTTATAGCCAACATTAACTAAAACTTCACACATTTTTATTCATTATTAACTTATAGTTTAAAAAATAATTTAAGATTTATTAGTGAGAATAGCCATACCATATAATAACATTTATCCAACACTTGTAACTTAAATGCAATCATATTCTTTTAATTCTTCTTTTTTTAAAAAAAAAATAAACATATGAAACAAATGACATGAACATTTATAATAACTGAAAAAGCATAATTAAATATTGTCACATAATATACTCAATTACAATAAATCATAAGGACAATCAAGCTAAATAAATATTTCTTAACTACCAAAGTTCTTATAAGGTTGATTTTGATGTTTAAGTTGTTAAATCTTAAAGAGGATAAATGATACTTAGGATTTACTACATCCCATGTTGGTGACTTGACATATTTAAAGAAAAAAATTAAATAGATTTTATGAGTTGATTAGGTTCAAGCCATTAAGCACATCAACTTAATTACCCTTCTCTAAGCTTCTTTAATTTAATTAACTATTTGATCATGAGCCTTCAATGATATGCTTTGAGAAAATAATATTAACAATGCACCTAAATGAGTCTAATGCAATTAGGCTCATGCTCAAAAGTTAATTAAATGGAAGAAGAAGAAAAATCTAAGTTAAATATTCGTATGATTTTCTCACACCAATGGGATAGTCATAATTTATTTAATGATTTTATGGTATTAAACACATAAAGGGATAAATAGATTATGTTTGAATTATCTAAATTAATTTTTTTATTTTTTATTTTATCATTAATTTTACTTAATTATTCCTTAATTATTAAATATATTAATTAACCCACTTAAGAAAATATGTTTGAAAAAAAAGAAATAGATCCTAATTATTTCCCTCATTATTTCCATTATTCATATTAATTAATTAACATTAATTATTTAATTTTTACTTTTCACCACTTTTAATAATCATTTAATTAATTAAAGAGGGTAATTATGGTTGAAATTTCAAAATCTTTGAATTACAAGATAAATAATTCCAAGAAAATGATGGGAGGCAAAAACATCCCATAAAATTATCTCACTAAATTTGAAATTAATTAGCCAAGTAATATAACCTTAATTAAGATAATTATCTTAAGCTTCAAACTTTAATTAAACACAGTTTATTAGGTATTAACTAAGGATATTATTTTATTAAATTTTTCTCTATCTAACATTTCCAAAATGAGTTTATTTATATTTTTTGGATTTTTCTATAATTAATTATGATTTTTTGAAGTTCTTGCTATTTAATTATATTTTTAAACCTTAATTAACCCTTTAAACCATCAGCGCCACGCAGATGCTAACGTGACAGCTCTTTCCACATGACGTAGTATTTGCCACTTAAATCGTCCGACATGGTAGTTGACTCAGCGGTGGCAGACACGGTTTCGTCTCGGCCATCCGATCTCGGATCGGACAGATGAGATTAATCATATGATTTCAAAGGAAATAAATCGAAATTTCTAATGCGAATAATCACGGTCATCCATTCTAATCACTGGAATAGAAGACTGGTGATCCGTCGTCCTGCGAGCACTAGAAGAAAGACACCTTCCACTTTCCACCGCTCGATCCAAGTTGATTGAAGTTCATTCGGTGAAATCGATTCCCAAACGATCAGGGAATGAATCTAGGGAGATCCTACAATAGAGATCTCATAAAACACAATTCACTTAAAACAAAAATTTTGATGTTTTATAAATATAACATATTTTTTATGCATAAAAAATATATATATTATTTTAAAAAATCAATCTTTAGATATCAGATATAAATACATCTCTTACATGATATAATCTCTCTTCCTCTTTCCTCTCGTACATGTAACATGATGACACTTGGTAGCCATGCAAGCAAGCTAGAGAGACGCCCATCATTTAGAGGGATTTTGAGAGAGTAGAAAAGGAGGGAAAGATAATATTAAAATTTTTTATGCATGAGAAATATATATTTTATTTTAAAAAAATTAACGATAATATTATTTCTAATATAAAATTAAAATTTAGGTATTATTGATGCAAATATAAAAATTTAGATATTAGATATATAATATATATTAATTATGTTATGCATGTAAATGCCTCTTAAAAAAATCATTCAATTTTATAGCATCTCATTTAATTTAAATGGCTATTATAATCTTCATAAATGAACTCGTAAAATATGCATTAAATTATAATCCTATAAATGATTTAGTCAGAACTTGTCGTTAATTAAGCTGGAACATGATAGCTTGCACACATATTTAAATTGTTTAGATTATTTGATGAACTTAATTAACTCATGCTTCATCCATATGTTACGTATAAACCCAAATCAAAATTAATTTGTATTAGATTGGCTTAATCGAGTCTGTCTTGAATTTTATATTATTTGGGTTCATCAACACAAGAGCAAGCTACAAGAGATTAGAATTTGAGATGTTCATGAGGAAGATAACATTATGTGAGAAAAATAGCAAGTGAATTTAAGCAAGTTCTAAGATGTGCTTGGAGAATCAAAAGGAAAATTCTTTTAATAAGAATAGTTTATGGTGGAGTCAGTGCAAGAAAAGATAAAAAAATAAGAAATATTATTATAAAACGTTTAGATGTAAAACTTGGAGAATTGGGAAAGATATAAATCTTTTAGAGATTCTAAGAAAGATATATGATTCAAAAAAATTTAGCTTTTATGATTTCAATAGATTAGATACCAGAAGGTGAAAGATGTATGTATAAGTTATCCAACCAAAGATATGAAGTAAAGACATAGTTCAAGTGAGGTGTATTAAGGATAAAATAATAAAATGATTTTTTAAATGATATTGAAAATAGGTGGATGAGATTTTGATAAACTTTTTAATGAAAGATCTGATCGATTGATTTTAGCAACCTTAATACCTAAACAAAAATAGAAATTTCATTTTTATCTTAAGATTAGTAAATCAAGTTAGTGGCTTTAAAGAAAATGAAATGCAAAAAAGTAGTAGGACGATAATATTCTAATAAATTTTTTAGGAGATGAATTTCTTGGCTTACAAATCTTTTAATGTCATTTTGAAGACTAAAAGATGACAAATGAGTGGAGAAAGAGTTTATTGGTTCTTATATTTAAGAATAAAGGTGATGCACAAGAGTTAAAATTATAAAATTAAGTTAATGTACCATATATTAAAATTATGGGAGAGTAATTGAGCATAGGTTATGATGTGATATGGAAGTTTCTCTGTCTCTGTTTCATGCTAGATCTACTATGGATGATATACATTTGTTAAGGTTTGATGGAAAAGCATAGAAAGTAAGGAGGATCTACATATGATTTTATTGATTTAGAAAGCTTATGATAAAGTTTCAAGAGATGTTCTTTGAAGAGTTCTAGACAGAAAGGAGTTAATATTGGTTTATATTCAATGTAAGGATATATACTAGAGTTGTTACTTGTGTCCAAACACAAGGAGGATTGACAAATATTTTCCTATTTGATTGGATTACATCAAATTTAAGCCCTTATCTTTTTTACTTTAGTTATGGATGTTCTTCTAGGCATTTACAAGAAGATGTACATTGGTATGCTTTTCTTTGATGACATTCTTCTTGTTGATAAAAGTCCAAAAACTTGAATTATGGAGGTCAACTCTACAGTCTAAAGGTTTTCATTTAAGTAGATCTAAAACTGAATGGAGTGTAATTTTAGTTGTAGAAGTTTTAATGGTAGTGTTGTGACATTAGGTGAAGAAGTCAATATAAAGTGAGTGTTTGTAAATTTAGCTCTATTATTCAAAATGATGGTGAAATAGATGTATATATTTAGTAGAACAAGTTGGATGGTTGAAGTGAGAATCTATTATGTGATAATTCCACTTAAACTTGAAAATTTTATAAGATGGTGGTAAGACTTGCAATGACATGGGTGAATGTTGGTTAATAAAGAGAAGCATAAGACTAAGTTAATGTTAAGAGATGAGGATGCTTAGGTGGATGAGTGGCTTTACTCTTGAGATAGAATCAAAATGAGTATATTAAAAAGTTGGAGTAGCTCCTGGTAGATAAAATTAGGGAGAGTCGCCTTAGATGGTTTGGCCACATCGTCTACCATGACAATTAAGAGTAAATTAGATTTCTTTATATTAAGAAAGGTGAGGTAGACCTAAGACATATGTTATGTATAAAAAAAAATGATCTTAGCATGATTTAAATGAGAATTTGACATATAATAGAACATAATAATGAAGGATTCATGTATATTTACCTAGTGGGATTAAGGCTTGTTGTTGTTGTTGTTGTTGTTGCTTGGTTGGACTGATGAGATCATTTTTTGGTGTCATTAAATTATCTTGTAAAAGTCCACTAAGACTATAAGTTTAATGAAATGGGAGTTTTATTATTTTTAATTTAATTTTAAAATTTTCTTTTTAATGTTATATTTTTTTAAAAATATATAACTATAAGCCTCATAATATGCATAATAACTATCCCACACTAATGTTTATTAAAGGAATATATTTGAAAGTCTCCTTGGGATAAAATTACCTAAATGATGCATATGCTTGATTACTTATTAGAGTCCTTCAAAATTAGTTCAATTTAACACAAACATTCAATCCTTGTTCAAATCTTTTCATAATTGGTTTGAACTTGATTCAAATATTAATTTGAACCTCCTATTAGTCTCACTACTATGCACATGTTAGTCTTGTGAATGCCTTTCTTAGCAAGCTTGTGCACATACTAATCTTTTCCTTCTCACATGTTGATCCCATTGATACTTTCCTTTAGCTCACACACAAACTACTCTCTTCTTCACACATGCTAAGTCACATTGATGCCTTCTCTAATGAGCTCACAAACCCTCCTTCACAAACATTTTGATCCCATCATAAACCTTCCTTGCCTTCAATCCCTTGCTAAGACATCAAATTCTCCACATCACAATCTTTTGCAAACCTTCCTCTAAACAATAATTCAAATCATGTTTGAACAAACATCTAAATTTGTTCAATTTAGGTTTAAACTAAAATTTGAATCCATTTCAAATGAACTACTTATCTAATAAGCATTCAACAAAGAGGCTATTATTATATTTTCAACATATAAAATATATAATAGAAATAATATTACACTGAATATGGATAACTATGCAATTTTTGCATGTAACTTCATGGAGTTGTAAGATGCTTTCAACTTCTTGTAGATTAGTGGGAGATGAGCCAAAGGCTCCTTACTTTTATTTTTTTTTTTTTAGAGGCATATTTATAACAAATAGGAAAACAAAGACTCACTAATAACTTAATAATAAAATAATATCTATATTTTTTTTTCCTGATAATTAAGCTTTATTTAGAGTAATTTTATTTCAAAATTTTTTTAAAACATTTTCAGGAAAATAAACATCATAAATATTTTATCAATTATGTGCATGACATTTAAAGAAAAATGTTCTAAAATATATGCTAATTATGATCTATAATTAGTCACATTCATTTAATTTCACATGACACTTAAATGCTATAAGATAAAGATAAAGACGTGGCTTCCATCATTTATGGCGCTCAGCTTTCCGCTTCTCATGTCTCTATACCAGGCCCTCCAACTGTTCGTCGAAATATCGCTGAGGGTCGGACTCTAAACCCATGCTGATACTTCCAATCTCACTAGCATCCATTTATATTCTTTCGCCATTGACAAGGTTTATCACATTTTGTACCTTGTCATTCACTTTGGTACTTTCTATTATTTATTCTTTCCTTGATTCCCCGATGGCATTTGCTAATCCTTAGCTAAAAATGTCAAGAACACTGGCGTGATTGCTTGGCATTACTGCGACTACGAGTGAACGAAAGGGTGTTGTAGCCTCACCTCCACGCAGGAACCAAGAAAAAGTGCTTTGACGGCGTATTCAAGGTCTGTGAATAATTTTGGATCGATAAAGTCTGTATCTTTCTGTTTCTTTCGATTAATGCAATTTTATGCTCTAAAAGTTGAAGTTTTGATGAATTTATTGTCAAAATATATCCAGCAGGAGAACTGGAACTATGAATGTGTATAGCCTGTATCACCATTCATGTTTCTAAAGTCAAATGTAATTGTTGGCAGAGAGGTTCTCTGATGTCCTTGCGTTTTCCTATCTAAAAATAACTTTAAAACCACGCCACCCAAAATTTTCTTTTGAAAATATTTCTTACGTTGCAAAATGTGTTCTTTCTAGATAGTTCAAAATACAGAAGGATAGGTCAGTCTTCCTATGCGTTAAAATCTTCAACTAGAATCCTGCAATATAGTTCTACTGGCTTGGGATAAGATTTACCGACATGTTGAAAAGGCTTCGTTCTACTCCAAACGCAATCCAGCATTGTATGATGCACTTTTGAGGACATAACGGAAGATAGTTAAGCTTCAAACTTTAGTCAGTCATGAGAACTATTCTATGTTGGGGCAGATGCCATGAAGGGCATTTTTTATGTTGATGCTCATTTTTTTAATTAGCATATCACAGAGCTCATCGCACTGCGTTACTTCAATGAGAAATAATGGTTGTAACTATTTTATATAGTGAAGCATGAGGGAAATAAGATAAGAGGAGAATATATGAGTTTTTTTTTGTTGGGGATAAAGTTGAGCTTTATTATTTTAAGCTCTGTTCTAGATTGCACAGCTTGCAAGTTGGTGAAAAGTTGATGACAAGTCAAAGATACCTTCCGTTATCTCTCTAAATTTATGACGCATTTGTTTATAGTCTCTTCCTCTGCATTCGTGTTCTTTATCAAGTTTATAAGCTTTGTAAATATTTTGATCAATAGTCATAAAATAAACAAGGTATTTTGATGGGGGGAAGATTGAGCCACCTTATCGAATAATTGAACTAGTAGAACTTTCATAGAAGAGGAGCGGTGGCGATACAGCCTCATAGAAAATCAAGAAACAATAAAACAAAAGTAAATAGTTCCAAATGAGCTATTATATTCATTCATTTTTTACTCTATGCCTCTTGCATTCCCCAATGATTTAGATGCCATTAAAATGTCATTTCAAAAAATTAAAACATAGGTGAAGGAGTGGAGTTGAGGAAAATATGGGATAGAGGAACTGCAACATTACATTTCCTCATCTTAAGAACTCAATCTTGAGTTCAAGTTGAGAATTGTTGTATCCAATGGTGATATTCAAAATTGTCTTTGACATTGAAGGTCTTGAATGTCTTTAAGTTGTCGCGTAGATCAATTAGATCATTTATGTAGGCATTATCGAGATTATTTTTTATTGCAAAGGATTGATCTTCCATGGTTGAATCTTTTGACACATGCTAACTATATTTTAAATCTTATTGAGGTGGACCATCATGAGGTTCCTTCATATCATAAAGTGTCAATGGTGATTAAGGAGCTCTTTATATTTAGCATTGGATTCCTCCATCTTTTTTTTTCATTTGTTTTTTTTTTTTGTGATCTCATGCTACACTTGCTAGATCTATTCGGCCAAATGTTTAATGGTCTTATGTGAAGCAAAGATTAAGCTCAATTAAATCAACCACATAAGTTGGCACTTTAGTGTTTACAATGGAGAAAAGATAGTGATTGTTGACTAGTTGAGTGTGCCATCGAAGGAAAATTTGGATTGAACAAGTGATTGATTCCATTATTTTGGTCCATCATCGATGACTTTGGATCAAAGAGCATAGCATGCGATTGATTTTTTTTTTAATTGTAGGTGCTAAGCACTATTGAGTGAGAGGGATGCATTAAATTTCTTTTATAATACATGTGAAAAGTGCTTCAAAAACTTAACATCAGTTAAAAAAAGGTGGATTTATAAATCCCATGTAATCGAAAAACCTCTTAGAAGAATAAATAAGCCATGTTTACACTATTGATGGTCTTTTGTTGGAGTATAAAGCAAGCCATTTTGGAGAAGCTATCATAATAATGAACACCTACTTTTTATTTCTCTATATCATCACCAAACACAATATTGATTCTGGTGTTTTGAGCATGGCATTTTGTTACTTGATAAATGCTACATCGTTGAACAAAATTGTTGATACCTTGTCACATGGGAGACTAAAAGAAATCATCTTTGATAGCAATGGTTGTTTTCTCATGACCTATAAGAGCATACTATTTACCATGCCATACTGATGTCCAAATAATGCATAACCAATTTCTTTTGAACATAACACTTATACATATAAGAATCCATTGCATTCTAATGCACCTTATTGTGTTTCTAATTATCAATGGAGGCTTTATCTTGCATATAATTCCTTGAGAATGTCAAAATTGAGAAGATGATGTATAGCTAATTCAAAGATGCTAGCAACTTAACTGGAATTATTGATCTAATGCTTCAAAATAAAAGTAAATTTTTGAAGAAATAAAGCTCAATGGTCATGCATGCAAGAAAGAGGCTTTTGGGAATAGAGGTTCTTGCTAAAGGGATTAAACAAGTATATTTCATTCTTTTTTATATGTGGTCTATTTTTGTCGGACTTATTGAATCAAGATTGTCATAAAGTAATTTGGTTCTACTTCATGGATGCATGCATAGAATGAATATCGATTAAGGTTGGAAATAAACATTAATCTCTAGTATAAATTGGTATTTGGTTGTATGATGTAGATGACTATTTTAGGATGAAGGAGAGCAGTCCCAATCAAGATCCCATAGTTATGTCATCCCATGACTATTATTATTCAAGTCTACCGACATCAGATGGCTATTTGTCATAATGTTCATGGAACTTGATTAGTAACCATGGGTTGCCTCCTCCCAGGATCTCGAGTAGAATAAAACTGTTATGTAGGTTTTATTGTACAAGTGTTTATTAAATTATTTAAGCTAAACTTAATTTGTAAGTCCCCATAATGATTCAAATTTATAAAGTTTACATTGTAGACATACATAGGATTTACATCTATTGGAATACCATGATTTCAATGATTGAAGTCAGCATTGTAGATATACATGGGATTACATCCATTAGAAAGCCATAATTTGAGTGATTGAAGTCTACATTGCAAACATACTTAGGGCTTATATCCATTGGAATGACATGATTTGAGTGATTGATTCATTTAAATGTATTTTGGACTTACAACTCTTTGAAATGCCATTGATAAATTCATTTTATGAATGTATATTGGGCTTACATCTATTTGGAATGTTAGATTGGATCGAACTTACATCCATTGGAAAGTGGTATGCTTAAAATATAGAGCCCACCTTGCGAACAATGACTAGGCTTACATCCTTTGAAATGCCAATTTAGATTAGACTTACATCTCTTTGGAATGCTAATTTCGATTGGGCTTACATATATTTGTTTGTTTAATTTGTTGATTGAAGTCTGTTGCATAAACATTAAGTTTACATCTATTAGAATGTTGATTTTTTAATATGTTGGTTGAAGTCTTCCTTGCAAGGACATGGCTTACATTAGAATTTTGATTGTTTAATATGTTGATTAAGTATGTTGTATGACAAACATTGGACTTACATCCATTATAATATTGATTTTAATATAATTGATTGAAGTTTGTCTTGCAGACAAATATTAGGCTTACATCCATTAAAGTGCTAATTTTAAAATGATTGATTGAAATCTGACTTACAGACCAACATTGGGCTTATATCCATTGGAATGTCATGATTTGAATAGTATTTGTCTTGCAAACACATATTGGAATTAAATTTATTAAAAAACCATTTATTACATGCGAGGTTTGCTTAGTGAATTAGCTTGTTCAAGATTAATGTGAACTCCACCTTATAAATATAGGTTAGACTTACATTCATTCGAGGGCATTATTTAATATGTTTGAAGTATGCCTTATAAACACATTTAGGGCTTACATCTATTGGAAGGTCATTTAATATGTTTGAATTCTTATACAATGGACTTGCATCCATTGGAAGGCTATTTAATATGTTTAAGAAAGTGGAATTTGATTTTGTGCATTTATATTGGACTTATATCTCTTTTGAATGTCATTATTAAATGTAATTCATTTTTATGAATATATTAGCTTACAACCAATGCCAAATTGGTTTGCTTTAATACCTTTATATGTTTAATATGAATTCTAATTTCAAACTCTTTTTTTATTTAGGGTGAATCTTTGATTTAACCCCATTTGTATATTTTGATAAATATTTGATTCCATGTTGAGATGAATGTTTGATTTAATGTTAAGTCGAATCTTTGATTCAATGTTGAAATAAATTTTTGTTTAATTTACTATATGTTTCAAGATGTTGTATATTTTGAGATGAGTCTCAGATTCAATCTGATATATATTTTGAGATGAATCTTAAAATTCAATCTCATTTATGATTTAAAATGAATTATCAGTTGAATCTCTTTTTGTCTTTTATGTTTGGCAGGGATCTTCTAATTGGCGCTCCTCTCTCTTGGTCCCGACCTAAGATCAACAAAGAGGGGTGTATTCATCTCATACTAAAGCAAAAATCACGTGGAGGTCTTCAATTTCAAAACTTATGATTTAGTTACTTAAATGATTTTAATTTTAAGTTATTTTTAATTTCGATTGAGTGATAGCTTAGTAGTTTTCATTTTGTGAAATAGCATGCTCCCACTCTTCTCATTTGCTTTGGATCTAAGATCAACAGAGAAAGGTATGCTCATCTCAAACCAGACCCATGATCAACATTAGATGCCTTCAATTTGACATATGGAGCATGAAATTAATTGTAAAAAAATTTTATTTTGAAATTTACCTAAAATCAAAACTTTAAAAGCTTTTCTCCTCTGTTGGATGAAAATGCCCTCATGAGGGCAATATTTGAATTTGGGCTCTTAATATCTTCTTTTTTTTAACCCATAGTTTGGCCCCTTTCACACCCAACCCATGCGAAGGGGATCTAGGGTTCAATTAGCTTTCTTCTTCACTCGAAGTCGTCGACTTCGACTCTTGTGCAAGGTATGGAGGTCAGCTAGGCTTCTCAAATAGTAAAGGGGATCGGCTAGGGCTTGTTGAGCAGCAAAGGGATAGACTAGGGTTTGTCACTCTCTCACATGTGTGCAGGTATGATCAAAAAACTGTTGGGCTAAGCCCCTCTTCTCTTTTTATAGTATTCTGAGCTCTAATCTTTCGTGAATCTCTCTCTCTTTAAATGATTTTTCTAACATGGAACTACCAATTAGATTATTTTAATTTCTTTTTTAAAAATTTTTTTGGCTGCAAATACACTCTACTATGCCTTCCATACATTAGGGTTGAAACCAAGGAATACTTTTAAAATTTTGATATTTTTTTTAATATCTATATATAACTAGGGGCAGAGCTATAATAGGGGCATTGAGGCGTGCCCCTCAGTGCCCCACCCATTAAACTAATGGTTATTTTTAAAAAATAAGACCTACTTCTCCAAGATTTACCCCTTTAGGTAGATGCTTGCTAGAGGTGTGCATTTGGCTTGTTTGGATAGTTTGGATGGTGAATTTTAAAAATTAATTTATTTTGTATTCCCAAAATATTTAATCAAACCGACCAAACAAAATACAAAATCAAACAATAATTTGATTTTATTTTAGTTTAATTTTGGGTAAATTGAAGCTTACTATATTTAAAAATTATTTATGAAATTTATATTAATTATATAATTTTCTTATATAATGAACAAGTAATAAGAAATAAAAGTTTTCATTAACTAAAATCAAAATTTAAATTATTAAATTTATAATCAAATCAAATTGTTTAAAAATTTTAATTTGTTTTAATTTTTTGATTAAAACTAAATAATACACCCCTACTTGCTTGCCTTCATGCCTCCCAAATCTAGTAACTCCGCTTGCCCGCTTTGTTGCCTTCTAGGTTCTGAGTTCTCCATCAACTAATTTTTTTAGTTGCTTTATCATTCATTCAGAACTCACCATTAAAGTAATATAAAATTGTAAAGAAGATAATATGCATGCTTATTAAATTTGGTAAATCAATATAAAATAAATTGACATTTCTGATCATTTGAAAATGATCATATAAAAAGATTCTAAAAATATTCTTATTATGTACTACATGCAATACAACTTCTTATCTAAATCATTTTATATATCACATTATAACAAGAGCCATCATCTAAAATGCATACCATTTAAGATACTTCATTCATCTATTTTATTTACATGCAGTGCCTTAATATCCCTAACTAATCGATTAAACTCTGTCGATAACATGCACATATTTCATAGCATTCACATTTTTCATATCATTTCATATTAATCTATAATGTTTAATGCATAAATTAAAAGTTTATAAACTTATAAAAAATGACATTTATTTTAATATGATCAATACATAAAAAAAGATAGATCATTATCATGGATTTGAATTTGGATTTGAAGTTGAGTTTGAGTTTGAATTTGATAAATTAATTGAAGGGTTGAATTGATCTTTGAGAAAATTAATGATTGATTTGGATTTGGCTAAGGCTAAGTCCATAAGATAAATCATAGGGTTTAGGAAGGATTTTGATTTTGAATTCGATCATGGGCTTTAATCATTTGGCTTGGGATTTGAATTTGGATTTTGATACTTGAACTGATTTTGAGGTTTGATAGGATGAATCTAGATTGGATTTGGGTTGTGGGGTAGGAGGGTTATCTTAATCCCTAGGCATAATCCATGATTAACCATTCTAAGTCTCTAGGTTTATGTTAAGTGTTCACTAATCACTAGAAGTGTCTTATGACTAAGAAAATCTTAGTGTCTAGAAGACTTCTAAGTCTAAGATGAGAGATTGAGAACTCACTCCAAAAGTGAGTCAATAAATATTTCGCTTGATTGTCTTTTGAACTTAATGTAATTGAATATGTTATGTGATAATATTTAGTTACTTCTTTTCAATCATTATAAATATTTATGCAATTTGTTTCATATGTTCATATTTTTAAAAGAAAAGAGAACCAAAAGACTATGGTTGCATTTTAAGTTGCATATGTTGGATAAATATTATTATATGATATGACTATTATCACTAATAAATCTCAAATTATTTTCAAAATTACAAGCTGATGATGTATAAGAATATTTAAGTTAATGTTGGCTATAAATATTTAATAAAGTTTATATTTAGTTATAATTTAAAGATGGTAAATGATCGTTTTGTCTACATGGTTAATGTGCATGTTTACATATGTTTGAGTTGGCAAGTATATAGTCTGGACATGTTGAAAATATGAGGTTTTAAGTAGCCTCAAGATATCTTAGATAATCTCACTTCCCTGATTTAACAACAACACATACTTGCTTAATTTAATTCATGTGTATGCATGTGCTAGAATTTAAGATAAAACTTTGCTTTACATGAACAGAAGATTTGATTTTATATAACTTTT
The DNA here is from genome assembly GCA_021442155.1 of Cymbidium sinense. Taxonomy (NCBI): domain Eukaryota; kingdom Viridiplantae; phylum Streptophyta; class Magnoliopsida; order Asparagales; family Orchidaceae; genus Cymbidium; species Cymbidium sinense. The sequence goes on from CM038232.1 coordinate 36,767,942, forward strand.
TCCTAATTTTCATTTCTATGTTTGTGTATATGTTTACATGTATTTAAGTTGGCAAGTACATAGTCTAGACATCCCAAGAATATGATGCTTAAAGTAGCCCCAAGGAGGTCTTAGATAATCTCACTTCTCTAGTTTAACAATGACATGTACTTGCTTAAATCTCTAATACATGTATGCATGTGCTCAGCTATGAAATGAAATCTTTTCTTTTCTATCAAATTCATGCATTAATGATCATGTATATTAAATTAAATATCATGAACAATACAAAAAAAATGAAGAAGTGTATATGCTATTGATGATGAAAAGAAGTAGTGGAATGTTATTCATGTAATAGTGATTCAATTTTATTAATCCTAAGATGTCTTTTATGTTTGAATAAGACTCCTTAAGATTAACCCAAACTTAGGTTTAATAAAAATATTTATAAAAGTTCACTAAAAAAACTAAAGTCATAATAATATATCTTTAGAAAATAACTTAAGGTAGGGATGAAGAGCTCAAACCCCTTCCTTCTCTTCATAATAATTAGATATTAAGTAGGCATCAAATGAAACAAAAAATATCTAAATTAAAATTAATCAATTCATTCAAAGATTTGAAGTGATTCCTTCCCTAATGTTTAACTTAAATAATTCAAAACTTTAGATAATCATACTCTTAAAGCTTAATCAAGACACACCACACTAAACCTTAGCATACACATTAGAGTGCTAAGTCACTAATTCTTAGGTTAGGCCGGTGTATGTTATGGTGTTCTATTTTGTTTTATGATGTAATGTTTTAGATTGGATGTTAGGATTGTTTGTGCGTAGATTGGATGTTAGGTCATTAATAGCGTAATGATATTTTGTGTAGGAGATTGTTCTAAAGGGGCCACTGTAATAATAAGTAAACATAAATTTCCTTACTTGCAGGTGATGCTTATGCTCATGAGCATAATTTAATTAGGATAAGTGGGCTTGTCTACCCAATTGCAAGGTGCTAAGTCCAAATATGTGAAATATAAATGCTTGTATGTTTGTTTAACTAGTATCTATTTTGTAGGTGTAGTTAGATTTTATTTTATTTTATAAATATATAATTTTTGTAATAGGATTAAGATTAGTGCTATGTGGTTTAGGATGAGCAGTGGTTAAAAGATAAAGACTTGGGAGGCCTTATGAAGCCTAGAGCAAACTAATCCAAAGAAGAAAAGAAGAGCACAAGATTGAAGACCTATATAACATTTATTATATTTATATAAATTTAATTATAATCTGAGATGTATAGGGGTAGAGCTCAGCCACCCAACCTTTTTTTCTTTTTTAGGTGTAATGCGTGTTCAACCTCTTATTATTTTATGAAATTTATATGTTAATTGTGTTTAGCTTTGTGCATTAAAATGCTCTTCATAAGTTTCTTGAAGTGTGATCATTTGATGTGTGGCCTAGATGTAAGCTCTTTAGAGTAAAATTAAATTTTCTATCGTCACTAAAAACTCATAACCTCATCTTGAAGCATAGGTCTATAATCAAGATAAATAAAAGATTTAGAAACTCATTAGTTGAATGTTGTATGTTATCACACCATGTATGCCATATTATTTCATTTCTTGAATATGAAGGGTCTCCAGGGATGATAGGGATATGCTTGACCTTTGAGGGTGATCCCTTGTAGTGGAGAAACACATCTTCTGTTGATTTAACCCACTATATTTCATCATGCATATAGGCATAATTGTCTCAAGCTTTAGTACAAAATGAATATGTCAAAATGGTTTAAAAGATTATAATTTTTGCATTAGCCTAAATCATGTTTTCATACCTATCATGATATAGTCTTTTAGGGAGTGAATTTAGGATTATAGCCTACTTTCTAATTAAATAATACTAGCTATCTTGCATCTACATTAGAGGCTTACATGATTTTAAAGCATAAATATTGGTACCATTCCATGCGTTGTAAGTCAGAAGAGTGGTTGTTAAATTTTCTTTGGGCTATAAGTATAAGTCATCATTTCTTAGCGTTTCCACAATCTTATTGTTGGACTATAAGTCTAATTCTAATAATATTCGACTTAGATAAAAGTAAATTTTCTCTTTAAAAGATACCTCACCATATGATAGTTTGAAGCACTCACTAGGCTTCCTAATTCATTGCTTTATTTATTCTCCTTTGGAATCCATAAATAAGTTTTCCTATTTGAATCTTCTCACTTGATTTCTAAATGTATCCAATCATTTGATAGTCTATCTTTGAAATCTTTGGAGATATTTATTGACTATTTTAATCGAGAGCGTTCTTAATAAATTCTCATTTCTTAGGATATAATTAACTATGAGAGCTTGCTTCCATAGGAAACTAAAGAACCAACATAAAATAAACCTACTTCACTTCTCCATGTCAAGTAGGGGAAAATCTCTAGTATATACGTAGATCCATATGCCTTAGGAGTCCTTATTAAGTCATTAGATCCATTGTATGGTGATGTTTCTACCTTCTGAGATAATACATTATATCTTAAAGTCACACCCGATCACTTTAATAAGTACCCCTTAAGATCTATGTGGTGTCCCTATGACTTCAAATTAAAACACCACAGTTAGTTCAATTTTCTTTTTTTAATGGATAATCTTATCCACTTTTAAAAATTTTATTCTCAAAATTTGCATATCGATTCAACTTATAGTTATATAGCTTGAAGCATTCATCATAATAACATATGCCTAAATATTTTTATCTTTTAATTTTTTTCATTATTATGGCAACATTAATTTAATTTCATTTTGCATTAATATTAGTGTTGAATACACAAGTAACTTAGTAAACCAAATTATTTGATTTAAGATACTATTGAATATACATTTAGCTTCAACATTTTCTTAACCAACTTTATCATCATCATTTTCAATAGTAAAGTTCTTCAAGCTCTTGTTGAGTTTGGACATAGGCTTGTGGTCGAATATTTTATCTAGAGCTGAAGCAATTGATTCTATCATCTTTTGCCTACCAATGATTTTATATGAAAAAACTTTGCTTGGATTTAATTCTTCCGAAGTTTTTTGGCCAAATGTTAGGCAGTGCCTTATTATATACCAGGTTAATGACATCATTAATAGGTGTTAGATCTTGACAAGCATTTACGTTTATGATGCTTATTACACTTAGCATAAAATTCCATGACCTTATTAGCAACACCACTACCAACCTTATTAGTGATGGATTTAAGCTTCTTCAAAATAGAACCTTCTTATTGAGTGATATGTTTGCTTTCTTCAATACTCTTTATCTTATGCTTCTTATTAATTTGCAAAACTATTTCTATCACTCTCCATTAATATTGAATAATCATCAGTTCTCAAAGGTACAAAGGATTGTTTGATTGCGTCCTTTAACCTAGAGAAGAATTTGTAATATTTCTCTTCTACATTTGCAACTAATTGTGGCACTGGGTTGCAAACTCCATCTCATATTACATAGAAGGTTTGTCTTCTAACAATCTTATATAAATTTATCTTCATCAAAAGAGGCACAAATCATTCTTTAAATAGTTTCATAAAGTCTCTCCAATTAAACAACATAATGGGTATATCACCCTAACTTGTCATGACTTCATCCCTACATTTTGTTTTGTCCATCCAATGTAGATGTCGCTAGAAAGACTTTATTTCATCAGCATAGGATATACCATCCAATACCTTTTCAATACATAACAATACGTCAACTTTCTGCTTTAATTGATCCTTCAGCCCTAATTAATAATGGTGGTCAAAAGTATTAAAGCAACTTAAGATATCCATCGAGTGCATTAATATTAGTATTTTCGTTTGATTGAGATCTTGAGTCTTAAATCAATTGCATCTTTTCTCCATCATTTTGGTAAGAGCATCAGTATTTAACGTAACATTAAATGGAATTTGATCAGTATTTACCGTAACATTAAATGACATTAAATGGCATTCCATCAGTATTTATCATAACATTAAATAGCATTAAATGGCATTCCATATTTGAGTCTTGTCTCTCTCACATCTTTTGATTATTCATATGCTAGGTATATAAAATAATATTACTCAATTAGAGTTATCTTAACTCAAACCTTGAAAATTTCTTACATAAAAATTTACAACTATTTTTGTAGTTATCTGGCTTTTTTTTGTTTATATATATATATATATATATATATATATATAATCTGCTCTACTACTATTTTGTCATGCTTGTGAACATAGAATTATCAAGACAAGAATGAATAGTTAAAAAGAAGATAATTTCAATCGTCAATTAGTATTATCTATTTTCAAGATAGCTAAGCTAACAACTTCCAATATAATGAAAAGCCACTAATATAAAATCATTCTAAATATTTACTTTGGTGGAGTTACGTATATGATGGACCGCTTCTCTTCTCTTCTTATAATCTTGTTATTTTAACTTGTAAACATTAGCTAATCATGAGTTATTGATAGCTCAATAGGTAAACATAATTCTAAATTACAATAATGTAAATGTGTAAAGATGATAATATGCATACTTATTAAATTTGGTAAATCAATATAAAATTAATTAGCAATTCTATTTATCTTAAAATGACCATATAAAAGACTTCCAAAAATATTTCTATTAAGTGATACAAACAATATGGTACATTTTTATATCATTTTATATATTCTTTTGTCACAAGCGTTATTTTAAAAATCAAGTCGGACCAGATTTCATTGTATCCATACGATGTTTTGCCTAAAATCGATCTTTGCATTGAATTGATCAAAATTTGACTGAACTGACTGGTTCAATTGGTGAACTTCTAAGTCTTGATTTTAGATAACCAAGTGATTGAAGCAGTAGTTATATTAAATTATTTAAATATATTTAAATATTAAACCTAATAAAAAATGTTATTTAAATATTTTTATAAAAAAATCTTAGATATTAAAACTATTGTTATTACTATAATAAGTTTAAACTAAATTAATTATAACATGTCTATCAAATCTTCACCGAAGTATGTTACAAGCTCTACTTTTTAATATAAAGAGTGCAATACTTAATCCCTCTTATGATGTGGGACCAAAATATTGAATGTGGTGAAAGTAATTGATTTCTACTTTAAGATTGAGAACTTTGGATTATATGATGTGGGTTTTAGTAATATCAAATGAGCTTTGAAATATAAGAATATAAACATAATATTTTAATTTTAACTCAATATTTTTATTATAAATTATATTTTATAATATTAAAAGTTTTTTAAGAAGATAAAATTTATAATAATATTTTATAAATATTTATATATTATATTTTTGAATTTCTAAAATAGTTTTGAAATTATAATCTTATATTTTTTAATTATAAATTATTTTTTATTCATAGATCTATATTATCAAATATTTTAAAATTTTAAATATTCTTAATATACTTATATTGAGATTAATAATATTTTTAAATAATTTATATATTATACTTTTATATTCTAAATGTCTTGATCTTCGAAGATCTAAGAACTTAAAATTAAGAACTCTAAAACCTATGCGTTTGTCTTGCAAACATTTACATTTTAAACTACATTATTTTTATTTATTTATGGTTATCACATATCTATCCATAACACATATATCCTTTCCTATAATTTGATGACTAAACTTTTTTTCATTAATTCTTTCTGAATAACCTTATATTTAACTTTGTTTGATATTATGCCTAAAGTTCTAATTAGAAAAATACACTAACTTACTTAAACTAATCAAATAATAAAAATCAATTTACCCTTTTTATATTGACATAAACCATATAATTATGCATGTAAATCATTTACGGACTATTCAATTATTTTAAGAGAGGACAAATATTAAAGCATATAATAATGATTTAATGTTTAAAGTTTCTTTAGTTTGCTAAATAAAAAATGAAATCATTAATTCCTTTAATTTTAAAAAATAAAACTTGAAACATAAGATTTATCAAAATTAAACAACAATCAAATCTTAAAAATTTTCAGATAAATGAAGATGTATAAGTCTTAAAAATCTTCATTCAAATAAAACTTAGAAATTTTAAATATTTATTAATTATTAAATAACAATCAACATTTCACCTAATAAAGTCTGATGAATTTACATACAATAAGTGCCCCTGATAGTTTCTCATTCACAATAAGCTCAGACCTGAGGTTAATACTCCCATGGCCTCCATCTCACTTGAGGTTGCAAGCTCATAAGCCCATAAGCCCATAAGGCCTTCCTACCGCTCCTCCGATGCTATCACTCACATTCTCGAAAGCTCATTCTCATTCAAGCACTCTTTATTTCCTTTCTTTCATTCAAGCACTCTTTATTTCCTCTCTCTATATCACAGGAGGAAGCCTGCATCCCTCTCATTTATAAAAACAAACTGATTAATGTGGTTTTTATTAAACTGACATTAGTTAGTTCAGTTTTCTTTTTCTAACTAGATTCTACATCAATAGGAAATTTATATTTTTTTTATTAAAATTTGTACATATTTAAAAAAAGATCTAGTAAATATTACTATTAATTTACTAATAAAAAAGTAAATTGAATCATAATTATTTTGTATAAATATTTATATATACATTTTTCAAGAACACACCTCAATCTATAATAAACAACAATCAACATTTATATGGCAAGTTGTTCACAATTCAAATTTTTAATTTTATTTAACAACAAATCTCAATTTGCATAATATGCTTGACTTTTAAACATCAACAAAACTGGTTTAAAAAATTTCAGATATCATTTATTTTCAAGAATTCTTTATAGAATTTCTCTGCTAGCAATTTGCATATAATTTTTCCCCTAAAAAAAAAAAAGAATGTCAAGTGTGATTTCTCAAGTTGAGTGCTATGCTATAATATACTCTTCATTATACACATTGAGTCATTTCTTATTTTAGAGCTGCCTAATATATCTATAAATAAATATCATTTCTTAAAAGAAATATTTTGACAAAAATATCTTGTTTGAGCTGATCATATTCTGACTCTAATGTGTTGTTATATTCGAATGGATTGACACCACAAATATGAGAGAGGATATCTGTACAAATCTCTATCCTTAATTGCAACCTATCAAAAGTTTAGTATTCTACTTTCATTTTTGTTTAGAAGTAGTTTTTAATTATAAGAAAAATGTGTTTAAAAATTTTATTGTATATGAACAGACTTATGGATGTAAGAACTTGATTAGTCGCACTTTTTTAATAAACGACTAAAATGTCATGTTATTATTTATTACTCACATTTTCTTAAAATATATGCAAAAATATTATTTATTACTCACATTTTTATCTTTAATAATAATTTCTTAAAAATATAAAGCTTTTGGTAGATGTGTGATTGTAAGGCCTAAAGCATGGCTGAAGATGTTGCTTTTCTTTTTAATATATTTTAAATAAATGTGACAAAAAGCTAAGGAGTTGTTTGGGATCAATTTTGTTTCTTATTTTTTATTTGTAGTTTTATGTTATTTTTGAAAATTTAGTAACACAATAATTTACGTAATATTTAGTAATGCATTTTAAATAATGCATGATTATAACTTATAATGCTAGTATTGATTTTATATAAAATACAATGAAAGCATAACATCAAAATTAATTTACATTCAAGAATTCATTATTATAGAGTAAGAAAATAAAATACTTTTCACCTTATCATCTTCACTAGAGATGGTTGTTGTCGTGTTTCCTTACTCTTCAATCTTTGCAAACCTTCCTCTAATTCGAGGTCTCTTGTCGGCAAGATTTTTCCGGCATTCATACTGCAATAGAATTGATAATCAAGTTTTAAATGTTTTAGAAAAGACCAATATTTTGGTACCAAATAAAATAATATATATTTTAGCTTATTTATGCATGTGACATGCTCTATGTTAGAAAGTGTAAGTATAATACAAGAGAAGGTGATCCAACATTATATATATATATATATATATATATATATATATATATATATATATATCAAATGAATGAGAAAAATATTTCTCTTTAGATGATAAGTTAGAGATGGATCATTGCTAGTAGAGCATAATGTACCTTAATTTTCTTATGAAATTCCTTCGCTTTCCATATATCTTCCGATCTTCTCTTTTTTCTCTTCAACGGAAATTCGTCCAATCTTAGAGGTTGATTCATCGAGATTCGATATATTAGGTTCTTGTAAGGTTGTGTCATCGCATCCAGCAGCTAAAGAATTAATATTCAACTGTTGTTGTTGTGGATGTCTATGGCTCAACAACTGTTCAAACATGAAAAAAATAGAAGCATATGTTATTATGAGTTAAACTTTGCACCATTCAGTTTCTTATAATGTTGTAAGAGAAAAATAGTTCTTCCAATCTAAGGCATGTATCCTTTCATTGTTATGCAATGAAAACTAAAAAGGAAGGTAAATTATATTCTTTTTAATAAGAAATTTTATGATATTATAATTAGAAAAATTGAAGCAACAACTTTATTTTAATTATTTTAGTTTGGAATTTTTAACTTTACTTTATTATTCTAATAAAATTAAACTAATTATGTCAACTATATTATATGAATTTTAGTGTGGAAAATGAAAATATTAAGTTAAATTTGTTAAAAACTAGATATTATGTTAAAAAATAATCATACTAAAGAGATGATAGAAGTACTATTTATCAAATATAAATTTGTGTAAAGTAAAAATGATTCTAACATGTACCAAAGATAACATTAATAGAAGACATGCTAAAGATGATTTTCAAAATATAAGTTTAAACTTACAATATAAGATTAAAGGGACTGATTGATATTGTAGATTCAAAAGTTGACCCTAAATAGTTGAGATAATATTGACAAGAATGATGATTTAATTTGTTCTCTATTTTAGTATATTAATTCTAATTTTTTTATTCTTATTATCATTATCGATTTCTTTTAACTTAGTCTATCCTTCTTTCTTAATCTTTTAATTTTAAATGTCACATTTTCTATTATTGCTTTCCTTATTTATTTTGCAATCCTCAACAATTCTAGCATATAAATAGTTTTTTTATTTTCTATGCCTCGATGGATATTATGGTTGTTTCATTAATAGTCTTTTAATACTTATTAATTTTTTGAACTTTTTATTTTAAATGATAAACTTTTTGTTATAATATGTTGGTACACTAGTGCTAGTTTGGCTAAACTTCTCATCCTCATAAGCTACTTTATACTATTTTTATGAATAAAAATGAATAAAAAATTATAATACATGCTATCAAAATCTTTTTATTTAGAAGATTAATTTATTATCTCACATCTTCTCAATAAAATTAACTTTACACAAATATCATTTTATGCTAGAAATGATGTATTAACATTAGTGGAGCCATAAACCATATTGAAATGAGCTTTGGTTGTTAGGAAGCATCATGGTCCTATTTTGGTAATCCATTTTAACGAAGCATTGATATTAGTTTGACATAACATTGACATTGCCACTATTACCTTCATTATATATAAAACTTATCCCTCCTTATACAAGTCTTAAGTTTGCATCCATATTTGGATATTTCATCATTGTATGATATGGGTGATAAATTGCTCATTGTCATTGTAAATAGATTGTATTAAGCTTATTGAGGATAATAGTGGTGCCACGGATCTTCAAAAAATAAGCCATATTTATGGTGCATGTTATATTGTTGATTATCCATGACATTTGTAGTAGTTGATATTGTCACTATTTATTCTGGTGACTTTTGCTCCTCCATATTTAGAATTTGAGGAGGTGATTTTGCTCTTCCATAGTTAGAACTTGAAATGGTGGCTCTTCTAAGTAGTCTAGGAAATCTCCAACATCTAATTCAAATTCCTGTTCCTTTAAACAATCCAAAAAGGATTATGAGATGAAATGATTGAGGTGGAGGGCCTTCTTCATAAGAGCGGGTGGTTCATTGTAGTCTAGTGGCAGCTCTTCGCTTTGAAAAGGTGTATCTGAAAAGAGTTTGTCATAAGGAGGCGTGGATTCTGAGAGGACTCCTGCATTTTTTTGAAAAAGGAATAAGAAACAAACATTTAAAAGAGAATAACATAGATTTAACATAATATTATCAATAATATGATGAGCATATAATATTTTAATACTAAAATACACTTAAATTATCAATTGAAAGTTTGAAAAATGCACACAACTAATCAAGAATTAATGCTTCATGATTTGTGGTCTTTAAGAAGGGACAATTTTCAATTTTATATATATATATATATATATATATATATATATATATATATATATATATATATATATATATATATATATATATATATATATATATATATATATATATATATATATATATATATATATATATTCTAATTGATGATAGTAAAAAAGATAATTTATAATCAAGAATTTTAAAATTTTAAGACGGAGGTCGATATAACTCATTCAAAACGATAACATGATGTCAAAAAATAATATTCATTCAAAATATGATGAAACTAAGAAAAATCATCTTATGATTGTTAAAGAATTAAATAAATAATAATAATCTAAAAATAAGAATAACTCAAAAAATCCATTTAACAAGTTGGTTGATAAGAATAATAAATTTATCAAATATTTATTGAATGATACTAAAATTGATAAATAAACTTTAAAAAAACATACTGGATAGAATTGATTTGAATTACCAATATGAGAACATCATTGAAATTATTCTCATCGTCGCCCATCGTGCCCTTCTCTTTAACTGTATTTCAGCTCGTTAGAACGCTTTGTGTTTCCTCCTTCGCGTTATGGCTAAGAGCAAATAATAAAAATGGAAGAGTGTTTACTTCAGAGATAATGAAAGTGGCTTTGGGATTGGGATAAGCGGACAAGAGGAGCGAGGGAAATAAATAAGCGGAATCTAAAAATAACAGTTCAAGCAGTTTGGCCGCTGCTTCCTTCCACTGATACGCTACGAGCTCACGACAAAGTCAATCCTAATTTTAACCTCTTATTTGATCTTGCACGTGCAAATTAACTAGTTCTTATTTCTGTCGCAGGATAAAGGTACGGATCTCTTGGTAAGCGGAGGAACAAGTCTCACGTATGCGTAAGGTGGGGAGCTTTCACCTCCGGATCCGAAGGGAACCTGCTCCACTTGTGGTTACGGCAACTCTCAATCGGCAGAAGAAAATCCGGCGCCGCGAAATATTCTCAACATGTCGGCTTCGGTTAAATGGTAGATCTTATGGGAGCCCATTGTAAATAAAAGGAGTTCACGAGATCGCTTCATTGTTAGGTTTCTTCTTGAAGATAAGTCTGAATGTTAAACCTGTCTTGTCTTTGTCTCAGTATTTTTATACTATTCAACAATGAAATTAGTATTTCTGAAGGGTATGTTATACACACACAATAGTTTTTTTTCATAAATTGCATTTTGTATGGGTAAAGTTAGTTGTATATGCTTTTTTTGGGTCTAGGAAAATAAGGAAATAATGGTGTTCAATAGTGCTCATTTGATTCTTTGCATTGTTATATTGGCACTCGTATAATGTTTTTTTTTATGGAATGATATCTTTTGGAAAAGGATAAGAGTCACATACTATGCTCACATGTAGGTTGAGCTTATCTGTGAAGAGATTCCTGGTTAAAGTGTGATCCTCATGTAAGAATCTTTATGGTACCAGAATTTATATAATATCATGCACCAATTTATTTTTTGTTGACCAGAACTTATTTTTGATGGAGTTATTATTATTGTTATGTTGAGCAAAAGGTATATATATATATAAATATATATATATATATAAACCAGAAATATCTATATATGAATATTGCTTTTTGAGAGTTTTTTTTTTTTTGGATGAGAAGGACATCACATAATAAAGGAAGGATTAATGTGCTTAAACTTTCAAATTGTTAGATTGACTTTCTTTATGCAGCATAAAGAATTATTGTTAGAGAAATAGTTGGCTTGGAATTATTTATTTTATTTTATGAAGATTTTGTTAATTGTGATCATTGTATGATTATGTTATTGTTCATTCTATATGGTGTTCTTTTTTTTTTTTTCCTCAATATATATATATATATATATATATATATATATATATATATATATATATATATATATATATATTTTTTTTTTTCAATTTTTGGGAGGCTTATGCTTTAGATAGGGTGCAAATGGGTCAAGGATGAGATTGAGTCACTATGATTTTAGCTTGAGCTCAATTAATTCATAGAGTTCAAACTAGAGCTTAATTTTGCAAGTTCAAACTACTCCTTTATTATAAAGAGAGATAATAATTTTAATTCAAGTAATTATTATAATAAAATGATAAAAAAATGAAAATTATAAGAAAAATAAAAGAAATCACTTGATATATAAAATGATATTTAAATTTTACATATTTTAATAATTTTGTAGTTAAACTATTGAATTCAAATATATTTTAGGTACATTATATAATAATGTTTTTAAAACAAACCGATTAATACATTAACGAGTTGAGTTAGGACAAGCTTAGCTTGTTAGCTCATTGAGCCCGATTCATAAGTCATTTATTGCGTTGAGCCTATGCAGGTTCAAAAGTCAGCTTGATTACTTACTCCTAGCCTTTGTATTTTGTGAAGAGGATAGTCCTTGCATATAACATTTTAATGAATTATCTTCGATTGCATATAATTTTTTAATCAATTGAATACTGTAACAAATTGATGTTTGTTTGTTTCTGGTCCCACTCTTATATGCCTTTATACTATTATTAATGTAAATTTTCTTTCTTAACAGTAGAGTTTTTTTTTATCATGAAATACCTTATTAATAAACTTATTGATTAAACCAATCACATTTTCATTTATTATATATTTTTACAACAATAATAATATTTGAATTGATATCAACTCTAATTGTGATTTTATAAAATTCACTTAAACTCTTCTGATATCCTCTTATCACACAAATTTTGAGACACTTCATTTAATATTAATTCTTTTAAGTTATATCATTATATATATCTTCATTCTTCGATATAAAAGGTTATAGATATTTAAATTTATCTTATATAAATATCATATTATTTTTCAATAATATTGATTGATAATTACAGCATACTCACTAATAGTACATATCATATACTTAAATTTTGTACTATTAATTCTATGGTCTCTATTTTTTAATTATTTTCTTCATTATAATAATTTGTCATTAATTTTTTAAAATCTCATTTGTCTGATTATATTATTTTAAGCAATCATACACCAAGCCACCTCATTTTAATATTTATTGTATCTTTATAACCAATTTAAAATTTTTTGAACTCGATGTTGATCATTGATGTAAACTTATTATAATTGAAAATTTTTTGAGCATTCAAAATTATTTTTAATACTAGTTAGTGCTCCATCACATACATTTTAAATAATGTCACTATATCTCTCATACATTACTTTGTGCTTTAAAGCACACTAAATCAATTCTCTTAATACGTGATTATATGCTTCTAAAAGATTAAAATAAAATAAAATCATCTGAATATCATTTTTAATTAATTACTTCTATATTAGGTGTTTTAACATAAAAATCTGTTTCAAAATCTATATTTTAGCATGAAATCAAATTGGTTCTCCTAAATTAATCTAATTTTTTGAAGCCTTTGTTCCATTTCTTGCTCCCATGAATTCATTGCATTACTCTAAGCTAAGTTTCCCATAATTAGCACAATCTTAAATACACTTTCACTCAACTAACGATTTGTCTTCCACTTATGTAGGTAGTAGCATTGCATAGTATTGGCTATTTTAATTAGCTTATAAAACAAACAGACTCTAGTTACTCGAGACTTTTGCCTCTACGATTTTAGGCTTTAATATTTTTGTTAGGTGACTTGCCTCGAAATCACTATTTGGTGTTATTATGCCTTCTTTCAAAACTAGCAGTGAACAATACAATCAACAAGTTAATAAACTACCGCTCTCTTCAAGTTTACATGACTACATAATGAAACTGCTTATTTCTTTTTTTGAGTTTTCAGATTCTATAATTCAAATAGTTGTATGCATGATATGATATTTTTAATGTATTGCTAGCTTGATATCATCAAACATTTGCAATTATGAATCATGAATTAGACAATTTGTGTTTCAAAGAAATCAGGAGGAAGACTGTTGGAACAAAAAGAACGAGTTATCTTTGCCACTTACCTTGTAGGTTTGTTCAAGAGCAACTTCAGAGAAGGTATTAAGCCATTTATTTTGTATTTTTTAACAATTTTTGCCAATTACCTTTATTATATTGTTTAGGACATTGTTCTCACATGCTGAATTTTTCTTAGGTCACCATGAATTGAGCTTTGATTTGACAGAAGTCCAAGTGATTTATTTGATCATTAAATTAGTCTTTGCAGGAGCCCAAGCTGCACCAAAGAAGAGGCTCTTTCCACTACATTTCAACTTTGTTGATTTTGATGTTTAATTGTTTTTGAGAAATTATCTGGTTTTGTTGTGGTTAGATTGACTACAATTTCCAGTTTAACTATGCTCAGTACGTGTACTCTTCTTATTTTAAACATTCCTTGGCCTTGCTTTAAATTCTTCAATGTAGTGAAGTAAAAAAAAGTCTTTTAATGTTGTTTACTTTAAAATGGTACCAGTCTGAGCTCAGCGTTATATTGCACTAAATTATAGTTGTATGTTAGTTGTGGTTTGACAAGGTGTCGCATCATTGAATAATAATCATAGGAAGATTATGTTGATTATAATGGTATTTTTTTAATTGTTCTACTATAACATTGTTGGTGATTTAGATTGTATGTTTTAATCATGCTTCTATTTATTTTGGTTTAACTCTACTTTTTTTATGGTAATAGGAAAAGACTTTGAGGCATCTCTTCCATTGGTTTTCATATTATATGAAGCTAATTGATATAGGCTCTAGATTTATCCTCCAAAAACTTCATCAAGAATTTTGCATGCAACTTATTTAATTCAATGTCAATTGAAATCATGTGTGCTTTTCTCTCCATCCTAGTTAATCTACACTTGTTTATGATTTGTTTGATTCAGCTGAAAAAAAGATTCAGTTTGAGGTTCACTTTTAGCATTACTTTTAATCATAACATGTGAACTATAATAAGTTTACACATCATTTACTTTATGCATGTATAATGTGGTGCAAATTTATTTAAACTTTGTAATAGTTTAATGGTACTTAAATTAATATGTATGCCTCCAAAATTAAGAAATACTTAATAGAAATTAAATGTAATCAAGTAAAAATGTGTAAACTAATTAGGGTAACAAAATTTAAAGTTATATGGTGAAATTTTTAAAATATCAAGATGTTTTACTTTTTGTAATATCTCATCAAAAGAAATATAAGACATTAAGCAAAATCAATAGAAATAAATGGAGGGTAATGATAGCATATCTTGAGTTGAATAATTTTTTGAATTGCATACATCACAAAATAGCACTAGGATCATAAAATTCTAGCTTTCTATCTCATCTCTCTCTCTCTCTCTCTCCCCCATTTCTGCTCTCACAATTTAAGAAACAAAGAGATAATGCATAGGTGACAATTATCGATAAAAGGTTTAAATATTTATATATAATAAAATAATAGACATATTTAATATTATATGAATTATTTAGTTTTAAGTGTCATAGTCATGTAAATATTTTTCTAATTTAAAATTCAGATCAAGCTCAAAAAATTCTGAAACATATTCAATAATTGCTACACCATGCCTATAATACTTAAGTGAAAATATTTTTAAAATAAGACTTATAATGAATCTTAAAAAATATTTGCTATTTGAACATTATAAGTCAAAATTTCATCGTATAATTCTATGGATTACATTATTTTAACTTACCAAATATTGCATTATATGCAAAATAACTAAAATATAAAGACAGAACTAATATATATATATATATATATATATATATATATATATATATATATATATATATGCACTCCAAAAATTTTGACACTTGAGAGTATTATAGTGGGCTCTTGAACTAAATTGATTTTGAGTCCCTATTATTCATGTTCTCATTTTTTTTTCATGTATTCATTCTCATGCAGCTACTTTTCTAAGATCATCATATCATCCACATCCAAAATATTTCTCAATCCACACTCTTTAATATGGGAGAAATGAACAGAAATTAAATGAGAGAAGATGAGGATGAAAGTAAAAAATGAGTGAGAGTATGTGTGTGTGTGTGTGTGTGTGAGAGAGAGAGAGAGAGTAAATGAATGAAATGTTTATGTAGGGTTTCATTGGAGTAAATGTTTTTGCGAGATAAGTTGAGCAAAGAGGTACTAAATAAATAATTAGACCATTTTGACTCAAACAAATCTATAAGAAGAGATCCATGAAAATCTTATATATGTAAATATATATGAAATTTATCATTGTTATGAGAACATGAGCACTCCGAAAGGGACATTATTCCAATGAGTAATTATTTCTCTAGAGATACCAAAAAAATAATCTAAATTAAAAAGTCATGCTTAAATTTTAAAATCATTAAATAGAATTTATCAAAATATAATATAATCATTATAATAGAAAACTCTTATGGTTTAAAAATCAAAATAAATGTAGAGAATGAATCATTATATTCTAATAAGTAGTTGCATTTCAACAAATAAAAGTCTATGAAATAGCATCAAGGAAATTTATTAAAGGGATATAAATTAGCTCAAATGTAGAGAAGGAATATTAATATTCAAAATTAATATATATATATATATATATATATATATATATATATATATATATATATATATATATATATATATATATATATATATATATATATATATATATATATATAATAATTTGAGTCAAGAATAGTATCTAAAGATATTATCAAGTGATCATATATTGATAAATACTATCTTAGAAGATATAAACATCACCCTACAATGGACATAATCACCTAATAAGGACTCTTGCGGTAGATGAGTCTTCGTATACATGAGAGATCTTTCTCCCACTTTACATGGATAAAGTAAAACATGGTTTATTTTAAGTTGGGTTCTTTAGTTTCCTATAGGCAAGCCCTCATAGTTAATTACATTCCAAGAAATAAAAGTTTTCTAAGAACACTCTCGATTAAAGTAGTCAATAAGGTTCTCCAAAGATTTTAAAACTAGACTATCAAAACATTAAGTATTTTTAGAAATCAAATGAAAAAGTTCAAATAGAAAGACTTATTTATAGATTACATAGGATGATAAATAGAGAGCACCCAAGATATTAGGAAGTATAGTAAATACTCAAATCTACCTTATAATGAGGCTTTATACTTTTGAAAAAGAGAATTTACTTTTTTTTTTTAAGTTAGAATCTCATTAGAATACTAGGGCTTATAGTCCAACAATATAAGATTGTAAAAATACCTAAGAGGTGATGACTTATACTCGTGGTCTGAAGGAAATAAGTAGCCTCTGAATCTAAATTTAAAATGCTTTAGCACAAGCTAGAAGCACGACCTAAGTCTAATTAAAAATGGGATATAATGGTTTATCTCCACAAGAGGGAATAGACACATTCTGACTCTTTTGGATTTACAACCGCTTGGAGTGACCGCCGGCTAACACCTCCTATGCTTTAAAATCATGTAGGTTGGTCTTATATAGATGCAAGACAACTAGGCTATTATTTAATTGGGAAGAAAGCTAAAGTCTTAAACTCACTAGATTAGATAATGTTTGGTATGCAAGCATGACTTAGACTAATGTTAAAAATTTACAAATTTTGGATTATTTTGACACATTCATTTTGGACCAAGGCTTAGGAAAATTATGCCTATATGCATGATGAAATTAAGTCTTGGGCTAAATCAATTAGAAAAGTGTTCTCCACTACAAGGGATTGCTCTTAAAGGTCAAGTATATCCTCAATCATGCAAGAGTGAATACCCTCCCTATTCAAGAGTGACACAATATGATATGCGTGGTGTTATAACATATAATATTTAGCTAATGGGTTGCTAAATATTATATTATCTTGATTAAACATCTAAGATTTAAAATGAGATTATAAGTTATATTAAAATTTAGTTATGAGTTATTTAATGGGGATATAGAATTTAATTTTATTCTAAAGAGCCTACCACATCTAAGCCACACATCAAATCATCACAATTAAAGAAACTTATGAAAAGCATGTCATTTCTATTACGTAAACTAAACACAACAATCAAATATTTGAATTTTATAAAAGAATAAAAGGCTAGTGTGGTCGAGTACCGCAATACACCCCGAAAAAGAGAAAAAGTTGGGTAGTCTAGCTCTACCCTTATATAACCCAGATTATAACTAACTTTTACAAATGAAATAAATATTATAGGGGTCTTCAATCTTCTGCCCTTCTTTTCTTCTTTGGATCTATTTGCTTCAGGCTTTACATGACTTCTGAAGTCTTTGCCTTCTAGCCACTGCTCATCCTAAACCCCATAGTACTAATCCTTATCCTATTACAAAAATTACACTTTTATGAAAGATGAAATCTAACAATAGCTACAAAACATACATTTGTTAAACAAACATACAAGCCAAGCAATTATATTTCATATGTTTGGACTTAGCACCCTACACTTGGGTAGCCAAACCCACTTGTCATAATTAGATTATGCTTAGGAGCATAAACAACACTTGCAAGCAAGAATATTTATGTTTATTTATTATTACATCGACCTCTTTAGCACATTCCCTTGCATAAAATATTATTATTAACCACCTAACATCCATTCTACACATAAACATTCCTAACATCCAATCTAAAATATTATATCATAAAACAAAATATATTATCATAACATACACGGGCCTAACTTAACATTAGAATGGTGACTTAGCATTCTAATGTATGTGCTAAGGCTTAGTATGGTGTCTCTTGATTAAGCTTTAGAAGTTTGATTGTCTAAAGTTTTAGAATTGTTTAAATTAATCGATAGGGATGGTTTCACTTCAAATATTTTAATGAATTGATTGATTATAACTTACATCTTCTTTTTTTATTTAATTCCTACTTAACATTTAATTATTATAAAAAGAAGAAAAAGGTTTGACCACTTTATCCCTACCCTAATTTATTTTCTAAAGGTATATGATCATGGCTTTGGTTTCCTTAGTGAACCACTTATGAATATTTTATTAAGCTTAAGTTTAGATTAGTTTTAAGGAACCTTATTCAAGCATGAAAGGTATCTTAGGATTAATGAAATTGAGTCACCATCACATGAATAACATTCAATTACTTCTTTCCATTTTCAATAACATACACACTCTTTCATTTTTTCTTTTATTTTCTTTTTTGTTCTTAATATTTGATTTAATATACATGTTTGTGCATGCAATACTGTTGACCTCACTTTTGGAGTGAGGATTCAATCTTCCATCATAAGTCTAGGAGTCTTCTAGACATTAAGAACTCCTTAATCACATGACACTTCTAGTGCCTAAGTGAACACTTAACCTAAATCTAGAGAATTTAGGAGGGTTTGCCATAGGATTAGGCTAAGCCTTGGGACTCAAGGTGACTTACCCATCCTATGGCCCAAAACAAGCTCGTGCCTACCTCCTTAGCCAAAATCCATATTAAACCCAAATTTAATGAAACTCATTAGAAATCTAAATCAAACATATTTGAATTAAAATCTAAATTCAATTGAGCTTGGGATGAGGTAATTAAAATGATTAACTCAATTAACGTTTAAACTCAAAATCACTTAAGTCCAAATAAAATCAAATTAAATCAAATTAACTCAAACCAAAAGCACAAAATTAATACATAAACACCAACAAACTAAAAATAAAATAAAAATAAACTAAGACGAGACACAAATAAATCATTTGACCTAAAGTCGACTCATGTGAGCCCCACCAAGTCAAAAGTTAAAATATCAAAATGTAGCCAAATTAAACCACTCCAAGAATTCAAAATCATCAAATGAAAATGTTTAAATATAACTCTAAACAAATCTGAATCAAAAGAGGTCTTATGTGGTTTGATTTGACCACTTAACTCAAATAAACTCAAATAGGCTTCATTAAGGTAAATCTAAATCAAATAAAAAACATATATAAATATTCTAAATAAAAAATTCAAAATCAATTGAAAATCATAAATAAACATAATCCAACCTTTCCTTGGATTTAATTTAAACAATTTGGACATTTGAATTAATTGAACCCAATTTAACCTATTAAATTTAAAATGAATCAATTTTAGTTAATCAATCAAATCAACCTTAAAAAAATTAAATACAAACATGATAGATGAATAATCAAACGTAAATAAAATTAAAATTTAATTCTAAAATGGCTAATTGAGTTAAGGAAGCTAACTTAATTCATTTTGGCCAAAAGAATTAAAATTTAATCCAAATTAAATGAAACCAATTGAGCAAAAATATTACAAATGATCAATAAGATATAATTAAAATCAAATCTATATTATCAATCGAGTAATCATGCTAGAGAAGTCAATTTGACTTATTTGAGTCAAATAGATTAAGCCTAACATAAACTAAATCAAAACCCCAAAAAATATGAATTAATTGAGCTTCAAATCATTCGGATAATAATTTCAATCACCATCTAATGTTGATTGATAAATACAATGTAACCCAAATTAAAACAAACTCAAATGAATCAAACCAAACATTTTTTAAACTTAACTCAAGTGAAATTAAGTTCAACTCATACTTAGGACTTGGGGCAGCCAATCAACATCATAAAAGGTGGTGGCAATAAGGAATGATGTAGAAGCCATGTGGAGAGAAGAAAAGACAAACCCATGCACATGAAGTCAAACCTCCTCCCACTCATCAATTCCTCCCACTCCTTTTGATTGATGATCATACAACCCAAAAGGAGACTTTGGAAGCAAAAAATATGAGATTTCTAATCACCCATGACCACCACCTCATCACCATTAATGGTGATTTTCGGCCACCATTAAGAGGGGAGGAAAAGAGGCCTCAAATGTGATTCCATTTGCATTAGTCATCCTCCAGAAGCTCCTATGAGAAAAAAGAACCTATCCCCCACTCCTTTTCGACGTGAAATCACCCAAATCGAGTGGATGCTAGCGAGGAGGTGGCGCCATGTGTTCTTGGGAGGAGCATAATCATTCCAAAGCCTCGTCGCATCCAGAGCATGTTCAAATCAACTTTGGCTATCCCGGTGAGGTAATTTTTTTGAAGCAACCAGATCTCTTATTTATGATAAAACTTGCATAATTTTAGGAAAATCCGTTTGATAGCCCTTGCATTTTTCATTTTGAATGATCCTAATGGGAAAGTGGGCATTTTTTAGTGAGATTCGCCAAAAAATTGGGCCTGAACGGACCTACAACGTCCATTTTTCCAGTTCAGCCTCGGTTCCACCGATTTTGGGGAAGAAAGTACACCAGCCATCTGATCTCCTATTAATAGGGATGGATGGCTAAGATTAGAACATTAAGAGATCCAATTTCAGCCTTTTGATCACACCATTTGATTTGGACTGTTCGATCTTTGAATTAATTGTGAGCGGTTCTGCTCATTTTCCATTGTAGCCGTGGCCAATCATGACAGTAATGCTTGATCCGGTCACACGTGGCTTCTTAAGTAGAAAAATAGGGATTTTCAGAATTTAAAAATTACCAATAGTGCTCGAAACTTCAAAAAATCATAGAAAATAAAATACTCAACAAAAATGCAAATAAGGGCTTGTTGGATTCATCTTTCAAGAGGAATCCAATAAGCACAAAATCCCCAATTTCTATTGGGTATTTTGAGCTTAATTTAGGTTTTAGTGTAAATCAAAATTTATTAATTAATCAAAAAAATACAACTTAGATTGATCTGAATTTTTTAGGGATTGAAATTAAGGTTAAAATACACATACCATGATGAGTGGATTAGGAGATATTGAATTTTAAATTTCAAATGCTTAAATTTTTTGAATTATTTAATTGTAAAATATAGAAAATTATAAAAATCTTTAAAATAGCTTAAATCACTTCAATTAACATCTTAGATCCTTAAGAAAATGATATGATCTTCTGAAACTTAATAAACCTAAAATAAATAATTAGGGTTAAGATTTAATAAATTAAAGAATGAATTAAAGCTAAACTCATAATAATTTAAATGTTAAATCAAAATCAGAAATAAAATAACACAATAATTGAAATCTCAAATCAGAAAAATATCACATAAACCTTAACAACTTAGCCAAACGATCTAAATTAAATAAAATCCTAATTAATTTGACAAGAAGGTTATGATTAGCCCATGGTTAAATCTTAATTAAGTAAATCATGATGAAATAATTACACTTTAATTAGAATACTCAGGTAATCTTTAAATAAGTTTAATGTTCATTGGCTAACTAAATTTAATCATTTAATTAGAAATCAAACTTGATTGATTATCAATCCAATCTCAGTTAAATGAATAGCTTAGAATATAGATTAATCAAGTTAATAAATCTTCAATTAACATGAAATTTAATCAACTATTTGGCCAAGAAAATCATATCTAGGTTAATGATAAGGAGTTAATCAAACTAAATTAAATTGATCATCAAACCAAAATAATCAATACATAAACTAAATGACTAAATTTAAGGAATTAAACCCTTTGGAATTCAATTAAAGAGCATGTTGAACTTCAACTAATTATAAGTTAATTAGAATATATTCACCAATCCAAATCAAGTTTAAGTGAAACAATAAGATTAATAAATCTAAATCTAAATAACATTAAAATAATCCAATCAATATTAATTATATAAATTGAAATAAATTGAAACTCAAGAATTAAATATTAATTCAAAGGATATTGAATTAAAATTTAATTAAATCAAAACATCTAACCCAAAATTAATTGATCAAAATACATGAAGATTAAACAAACTCAAATTTTAAAATCTAAATCAAATCAAACAAACATTAAACAAATCAAATCAAATCAATTTTGTTGAATCATTTACATGAATTCAAATGAGCTAATTAAGATACTTAGGTTCTTAGTTCGACCCTTAGAATAAACTTTCATCTCAAGATGAAAGTTTCATTCTATTAGGATTAGGATGTTGAATGAAATAGATTTGTTCTAAGCAGAATTTATCTTTTCTTCATTCTTTAAAACCTAAATTCAACTTAAACATAAAAGTGAACTTAAAATTGAAACAAAAAAAATAAATCAATAAATCATTTGAATCAAAACCATCCAATGGTAAAATTGAACAAACTCTGAATTCAAATCAAACTTTAAAATGAAACAAAGCCTAGAATAGACTTCCACACAAGCTCTTCTACTAAGTCACCACTTCTACCTTTAGGTTAGGACAGTGTATGTGTGATGTTGTGTTTTATTTTGATGTAATATTTTAAACTAGATGTTAGGAATGTGGATCTATTGACTTCACTTTTGGTGTGAGTTTTTAATCTCCTCATCATAGATCTAGGAATCTTATAGAAACTAAAAGTTCCTTAATCTTAAGACACTTCTAATGATTAGGTGAACACTTAACTTAAGCCTAGAGACTTAGAAGGGTTAATCATAGCATTAGACTATGACTTAGGGATTTAGGGAAATCAGATACTCTATGGAATAAACCCAACCCATGTTCACATTATCAAACCAAACCTCAAATTCAATTCAAATACAAAATCCAAATCCAAATTCTAAATCAAATGATTGAAACCCATGATCAAATCCAAAATCAAAATCCTTCCTAAGCTCTATGATTTTATTATATGGACTTGGCCCTTAACTAAATTCAAATCAATCCAAATTCAATTGATTTTCTCCAAGATCAACTCAATCCCTCAATCATTTATCAAATTCAAGTCCAAATTCAACTCCAAATGATTGAAACCCAATATCAAATCCAAGCTTCAAATCCCTCTTAAGCAGTATGATCCACTTTCATAAGCTTAATCAAAATCCCATTCAAATCAATTCAAACTCAATTGATTTTCATATGAATTAATTATTCCATCAATTATTTTTATAAATATAAATGAAATCTATATTCAAATGATCAAAACTAAATCAAACTAAAAGATCCAAACCCTCCCTAAGTAATATGGACCTACCTCCATAAGCTTAACCAAATCTTAACCCAAATCAACCCAAAATCAGTTGATTTTCTCATGAATCACTCATATATTTAATCATCTTCATAAATATAAATGAAACCCACATTCCAATGATAAAAATTAACTCAAACTAAATCGAATTCTTTTCTAAGCCCTTTTGACCTACTTTCATGAACTTAGCCAAATTTTCCTTCAAACCACTTCAAATTCAATTGATTTTCCCACAAGTCATTTATATCATCATTTATATTCACAAATATAAATGAAATATAAACTCAAATGTCCAAAACCAAATCCAAAATCAAATCAAAACCCAATCTAAACCCTTTGAGCTAATTCCTTGGACTTAGCCAAATCCTATCTAAATCTAGCCAAAATCAATGGATTTTCTCTTGAATCAATTATTCCTTCAATCGTCTACCCAAATATAAATTAACTTACAATCATCAAACCAAATTGAAATCTACCCAAGTCAAGCCCAACTTAGCCCTTTTGAGTTGAAAATTCCAAATGAACTAAAACCTATCATACTCCAAATTGATTGCAGTTGAATTTATATTTGAATCCTAAACTCATACATAAATTCAACTAAACCTTAATCAAACCAAAATCAAGCCAATTAACCCATTTAGGTTCAGTTGACCCAAAGCGACCTAAAGAACCTATTTGAACTAAGTTCTCATTCAACCCAAATTGGATTGAACCAATCCCATCCAAACCTCATACCATGACCATTGATCACCATAAGATGATCAATTACCTTAAATTGGGTCAAACCAAGTCAACTTGATCATTTTACCAAGTCAACCATATGAATCTAAACTAGCCAAAACTCATCCTACACCAAATTAATCGAAACCATTAATTCACATCAACCCATAAACAATGATTGAAAATGACTTGCCCATCAATTGAGCTAAACCACTCCAATTGGCCATTTGACCCAAGTTGACCTAAATTGACCTAAAAGGCCAAAATAGGTCAAACCATGACCCAACCCAAATTGATTGCAAGAAATGGCTCAAGTTAATTTCAAATTGATTATTGAACTTGAATGCCATTGAGCCCGTTTGTGATGACCAACCTAGCCCAAATTGACCTAAAGGGTCAAATTGGCCTAAAAACAAATTAAATATAAATTGATTCAACTAAGGCCTACAATCATCTTTACCAATTGAACTTGAACCAACACTAGCAAGCCAATTTGACTAATTTGTGATCAAATTGGTTACCTTGCCCCATTTGACCTAAATGAATCCAAATAAGCCAAAATCAAATCTAGGCCAAATTGATTGAAACCACTTAAACCAAAATACTTCAAATCATCATTTGAACCTAACCCAAGCTTTGGTTTGACCCAATTTGTCTAATTGGTCAACCTAACCCAACCTAGCCCAATTTGACCTATAAGGGTCAAATTGAGCCAAACCCCTTGAAAATAAGCCTTGGCCACTTGGAACTGACCAAACCCAACCCAAGCACATCTTGGGTTAGCCCAAACCCAATTGGAGCCAAACCTAATGAGATCTTCCTTGGATATGCCACTCATAAGATTTTACCAAAAATAATAAAGTCCACTTCCTTTTCCACTTGGCAGCCAATGGTGTCTAACCTAGCCACCTAGGCACCTAGCCCAACCCATGTGGGCTAGGTCTGCCATGGACCAAAGGGAGGTGAGTTAACTCACCTCCCTTACAAATCAAGAACCCGAAGGATCCAAGGAATGTAATCCAGCCAAATCTTGCCTTGAGCTCCCTGCCAATCTTTCCTCCAACCAAAACTAGCCAAGTGGACTTGATGGAGACAACTCCGGTGCTCTGGCGGTGGCTAGCCAGCCAAAAATGAGGAGCTTGATTCATCCATCCATCACAAGTAATCGAAGGGTATACTCCCTCAATTCACATGGGAAACTCCACCATTCAACTCTTTCAAGCTTCCAAGAGAGATTTTGAACTCCCTAGCATGCTCTCGAGCATTCCCAAGGCTTCCCTAGTCAAAATTTCTCCTTCTAGTGAAGCCAAAATAGGACAAGCATCCTCCGATCCAAACTCCACCAATTCTCCATTTGGATCAAATTTCTCCTTCCCACACCATCTCCTCAACCTATCGAAATGAATCATTTCCAGAGCTCCAAATCCATTGGAGGTCAAAGTTTGATCAAAGTCGAGCATCCAAAGCATGGGAGTTGGCCTTCTAAGCAATCCACATGGAATTGATTCAATTGTTGCTCTGCACCGCTTCGTCTTTACCAGGGAAAGCTACCACAAGCATGCAATCCACCAGTCTTAGCTATGGTGAGGTAAATCCATGAAGCATGCATGTATATTGATCATAGCTGATCTCCTTAGAACCTTTGTACAAAGGTGTGGGATCGATTTGGAGTGGATCCGAGCTCGGGTGAGCTTGGATCGCATAGAATGACGTGCCCCTCTCTCATTGCTCGTGGAAAGGTATATCGCGCGTCCGTCGCGTGATGGACGGACGGTGCGATTAGATCTAATAGATTTGATCGATTTTATCCTTGTTAACCTTAGATTTAATCGTGGTCACCCGATCTTAGATCGGGTGGTGTACAAGAAAGCGCATCCCGCTGCTAGCTAACTCAGCAGGTGATGTGACAACTTAAATAGTCAATCCCACATCACCATGTGGAAAGTGTGCCGTGTCAGTGTGCCATGTGGCGTCGAAGGGATTCAGTTTAATTAAGGCAAATTAATTTATTTTCAAGGCTAAAACTTCAGAAAATCATAACAAATCATAGAAAAATTCAAAAATTGCATATAAATGCTCATTTTGAACGTATTTCAGAGAGGAATCCATTAATTGATTATGAATAGTAGTCAGAGCTTAATTATAGTGTAATTAAAAAATTAATTATCTTAGTTACTCCCTAATCAATTAACTAATTAACCTCAAACTTTTTAAGATTATTAAAGGGGATGACCTTTGCCTCCCCTTATTTTCATGGGATTTATTGGTTAATTAATTAGGGAAATTTATTGATTAAGCTCTAATTACCTTCTTAACTTAATTAAGGGATAATTAAGCATATCAATAGTAAATTAATTATTTAATTGGGTCATTTATCACTGTTTAATAGTGAGGAGACTTATGGAATGTGTTTGGGATCTCTCTTATAATTTCTTTCCCTAAGTTCACCTTACTTTTCAAGAAAATTAATTAGGGATCAATTGGCTAATTAATTACTTAGTTTAATTAAAATTTAAAACATATCAGAACCTAATTAATTAATTGAGGGTATACCTTTAGGTGTTCAATAACTTAAAGACATCTAAGAAGTTATGGTTAACTCACATGTGGAAAGCCATAAGTGTACTTAATTAAAATTTCTTAATCTAATTAATCAATAATTATGAGCTAATTGCATTAGGCCCTTTCATTTCATAGGACCATTGCTAATTTACTTTTCAATTCATTTGCATATCATGTTTGCTCACAAATGTTAGGATAATTACTTTAAAGCAACATAGGTAATAGTTAATTAATGAACTTAATACATATGTCAACTAATTAACCCTTAAAATCAACTTAATTGTACTCCATTAAATCTAATAAATTCACAAACATAGGATGTGATTAGGATTAGAAAACTTCTTCTCACATTCCTTAAGTCAAATTGAACATGAGATTAAAAATGACATTAAAAAGCTTTGGTTTACTTTAAATAATTTTATCTATTATGATTGTCCTTAGGAATTAATTTGATTGAATGAAATCATGTATTTTTGTTCACTTATTTCTTTCCAATCATGTTAAATATAGCATGTCATTTGATCCATACATCCATCTCTTTTCAAAATTAATTAAATAAAATGATGTTTCTTTTCATGTTAAGCTTGCATGTGTTGATATAAATTAATATATTTGTGGCTACTATCACTATTAAATCCAAATATATTTTTCAAAAGCTTATAAAAAATCATAACATATGTTAGGATGCTAGTTATAAATACATGGTATGCATGTGATTATACCTTAAGTGTATGAATTCTTTTCCTTTATTCACATGTTGATTTACATAGTATGAATATAATGGGTATGTATAAGTATGAAACAATGGCACGTACTCATTTGATTTCACTCTTATGTATCTTTAATATAAGAATTTGGATAAAGCTTTAAATCATATACCTAAATAATTCCATTAAACAAAATACAATTTCTTGCATGATTTTCATCCTCTTAATTATGAATACATATGTATGTATTTAAGAAAAGTGGGTATATAGTCTGGACATCTCGAGAATAAGAGGCTTTAGCTAGTCCCAAGGAGATCATTTGATTATCTCACTTCCCAAGTTAACAAAGGCACACACTTGCTTATGTATTTTATACATGTATATGTATGTTTAATTAGAGAATGACAATTCTATTTTCTATCAAAAATACATGCATTCATAATTGTTTAAGTTGTGGAATTAATTAATTATGTGATTAGGAAGTATCTTCCTTACATTCATGTATACAAAATTTACATAAGTATGAATGTAATGGGTATATAGTTTGGACATCCCAGGAATACGAAGCATTAAGTAGCTCCAAGGAGGTCATTTGATTACCTCACTTCCCTAGTTAACAATGACATGTACCTATTTAATTTCATCCTTATGTATTTTCATATAAGAATTTGGATAGAGCTTTAAAATCAATATGATTAAATAATTCCATCAAATAAAAAAATATATATAAACTTTAAATATGCATGTTCACATCCATCATTTAAGTGTGCTAAAATATGTTGTATGTATAGGTATACTTAGGATTTAATATCATGTGCATGTTACATGTGATGAAAAGGAATAGTTTAACATATGTCATGTGATAGTAATTCAATCAAATTAATTTTAAGATGTCTTTCATATTGAATGAGATTATTTAAGGTGGATCTAAACTTATGATTAATTTAAAATATATAATAAGCCAATCACTAAAGAGAATTAAGTAAAATTAACATGCTGTGAAGTGACTTAGGGATGAAAGAGAACAATCCTCTTTCTTGTCTTTATAACACATTGACCTCACTTTTGGAGTAAGCTTTCAACTTCTTCATCCTAGGAATAAGGACTCCTCTAAACACTAAGAGTTTCTTAGTCTTAAGTCACTTCTAGTGATTAGGTAAATACTTAACCTAAACCTAAAGACTTAGGAGAGTTAGCCATAGGAATAGGTTATGCCTTAGGGGTCTTAGGAAAACTTGCCTACCCTTTAGCTTGAACCAAATCCTTACTTCCTTCTTCCAAGTCAAACTTTAAATTCAAACCAACTTCAAATTCAAATCAACTTCAAACTCAAATCAATTCCAACTCAATTGACTTTCTCAAATCTTAAATCAAATCCAAAACCTTTTCTAAGCCCTTTGATTTCATCTTATGGACTTAGCTCAAATTAAATTTAAATCACTCCAAAATCAAAATATTTTCTCATAACCTATTTATATCTTCAATTATATTCACAGATATAAAGGATATTTAAATTCAAATAACCAAAACTAAATTCAAAACTCAAGTCCAAATCTAACCAAAATCCAACTTATACTCTTTCAAGTCAAATCTTTGAACTTAACCAAATCAAATTCTAATCACTCCAAATTCAAAAGATTTTCTCATAATCCATTTATATTCCCATTTATATTCACAAATATAAATGAAGTACAAATTCAAATAACCAAAATCAATTCAAAAGTCAAATCCAAATCTAACCAAAATCCAATTTATGCTCTTTCAAGTCAAATCCTTGAACTTAGACAGATCATTCTCAAATCAATCCAAACCATTAGATTTTCTCTTCAAATAATCAATCCTTGAATCATAAGCCTAAATATAAACATAAACTACAATCATCAAACCAAAATCAAACTAACCCAAGTCAAACTCATGTTCACCCTTTTCACGTGAAATTATCAAATAAATCAAAACCCATTTGACTTTAAATCACTTGTAATTAGATTTATATTTTAATCACAAGTCCATATGTGAGCTCAACTAAACTTGAATCAAGCCTTGATCAAGCCAATTGACCCACTTAGGCTCATTTTACTCAAAGTGACCTAAATGACCTTTTTGAGCCAAATTCTAATCCAACACAAATTGGATTGAACTAAGCCCATATAAGACTTACATTATGAGCAACAATCATCTTAGGATGATCAATCACCTAAATTAGGTCAAACCAAGTCAAACCTAGCCTTTGACCAAGTCAACACTTAGCCCAAATGAAACTTAAACTAGCTAAAATCCACCATAGGCCAAATTGATTGAGACCATTAATCTAAACCAATCCATAATCAATGTTTGAACATAATCAAGCCATTAATTAAGCCAAACCAAACTTAATTGGCCATTTGACCATGGTCTTAGATCAAACTGACTGGTGGATAACGAATCTCAGATCAAACTGAGCCCTGGTCTTAGATCATCTGAAGGCTCTCCCTACTCGACGTAGAATAGATCGGAGGTCGGCATATGACCTCCTCCTATCACTGACTGGTGGTTGGAACTGAATTGTTGGTGGAGGTGAAGCAAAAATCCTCTTGCCATCCTCTCTATCAGACCCAGAGAGAGGATGGAACTGGTTTGCTATAACCAGCAGGGAAACCAATGTGGGCAACTCCTCAACAACAGACTGCGTGGCTGCCTCTACCTCCCTAGTAATGTAGGTGTGGTACTGCTTTATCATGTGATCCTTATTTCTACTTTGGGTCCTAGTAGGGCGAGCAGAGAAAGAGCTAGACCCAACCTCAAAAGTAGGGGAGACAATCCTTGGGATCAGGGGAGCCTTCCCCTTTGAGGGTGCTAATGAGTGGGTGCTAACCCTAACTAGTTAAACACCAAGAACCATGGGGTACATAGGCGTTGGCACTGACACTACTACTGTGCGAACCACCACCATCTTCCTCATCATCGAGGGAATCTCAGAATCTGATGGCATGTGTTCCGAATGACCAGCTCCTACCTAGCAACTATGCTCCTATTAACAGTCATGAGGGAGGTCCCCTCACATGTAATTCGTCCCCCCTCAAAACCACTTTCAAAGTGGATTAGATGGGCATAGTCAGAGTGGGGAAGGCTGACCTGATCCATGGCTAGATCCATCCCATGGGAAAAAGTGAACACATACTTGGGTGCTACCATTGAATCAAACTATACAGAACTGACATTGAAAAATTGACTGAACCTGATTGTAACTGCAATGTCAAAAACAAATTTGAATCATATTCTCTTGCTTTATTGATTTTGAATGTGAGTTTAGAATTTGGACCCATACTCAACATATTGAAGGTGTTAAGTCAGGCTAAAATGATTTAGAATAGATTTTGAGATTTGATTGGAAAGTGGAATTTTTGGATGTAGAATCCACTTTCAACAAATTTGGGTATGTTGAAAATGGGTTCAAATATTTTTAAAGAGAAGCTTCCGTAGGTTCATATTTGAATTTTGATTTTGATTTTAAGGACCATTTATTTAATAAATTTGGGTTTGTTAAAGTAAAGGGTCAATATTTTTGATTTGAGATTTTTGGAATCTAATCACTTAGCAAATTTGGATATGCTAAGTGAGGTATTTGAAAAGTTTCTTCTATTTCTTTGTTTGCTTTATTTTGTGAATTATTTGTGATTTTAAAAATGGAATTCTCATTTAGCAAATTTGGTTATGCTAAATGAGGAATCCAAGTGTGTTTTGTTTTTGAAATTTTTTGAAAATAGGACTCTTAGCAAATTTGAGTATGCTAAGGAAAACCTAATGTGTTTCTTTTATTTTTAGAGATTTTGATTTTAAAAAATATGATCCTTAGCAAATTTAGGTATGCTAAGAAAATCCTAATGTGTTCCTTTTATTTTTGAATTTGATTGACTATGCCCATCTAATCCAAGTGTGTTTCAAATTTTTGTGTTTTTGATTTTGTTTTGAAAATGGAGACTTCACTTTTGTAAATATGGTATGCTAAAGAATGAAGTTCCAAAAGTGTTTCTTTTTGTTTTGGATTTTGATTGAAAATGTAGACTTCACTTTAACAAATGTGGTATGCTAAAATGAAGTTCCAATGTGTTTCTTTAATTTTGTGAAATGGAGATTTCACTTAGCAAATTTGACTATGCTAAATGAAATTCCAAAAATGTGTTTCAATTTTGTGTTTTTTGATTTTGTTTTGAAAATGGAGACTTTACTTTAGCAAATATGGTATGCTAAAGAATGAAGTTCCAAAAAGTGCTTCTTTTTATTTTGGATTTTATTTTGAAAAATGGAGACTTTACTTTACCCAATGTGGTATGCTAAAATAAAGTTCCAACGTATTTTGAAATTTTGTGTTTTTGTTGATTTTGAAATGAGGGATTTTCACTTAACAAATTTGGGTATGTAAGGTGGAAATCAATTATGTTTCATTTTCAAAGATGTATTTTCATGTGTGATTATTGCTTTTTGAAAGAGGAAATTCCAACCTAATTATATATGGAATATGTTAGGTGGTTTTTCAAAATAATGTCATTTTATTTGGAAATGAAATCTTCATTCAAATTTGGGTATATTGAATGGAGATGTTCCTATGTGCTTTTTTAATGTTTATTTTTGATCTTGATTGGAAATGAAAACTCCATTCAATAAATGTGGGTATATTGAACGGAGAGGTTTCATATGTGCTTTTTGAAAATTTATTTTTGATTTTGGTTAAAAATAAAACTTCCATTCAATAAATATGGGTATATTGAATGGAGAGGTTTCATAAGTGTTTTTCGAAAATCTATCTTTGATTTTGGTTGAAAATGAAACTTCTATTCAATAAATGTGGGTATATTGAATAGAGAGGTTTCATATGTGCTTTTTTTAGAAAGAAGTGAAAAATTCCAACTAACACATGTGGAATTTGTTGAGTGAAACTTCAGTGTTGTGATTTTGCTTGAAGATGTAATATCCATCCAACACATTTGGATGTGTTGAATGGAAAGGCCAATCTTCAATTTTTGTGCTTTTTGAAAACATGATTGTTAGAATTTTATTTGTCAAAAATGATGTCATCATCAAAATGAATTGAGTGAAGAAGTTCATTTGTGCTTTTAAAAAATATGAGTGTTGGTTTTATTTTTGAAATGTTTCTACATGCAACAATTGTGAAAATTGTTAGATATAGTGCAAATATTTTATTAAGTGTATTTTGAAAAAGTGCTTTTGAAAAGCAAGACTTTTATGAAGGATTTATTTTATCTTTTTTTTGAATGAACCTTTCCTTACCATAAAAAAGGTAAGGAGGAAGTCTTTAATCATTTTCTTTTATTAGATTTTTTTTTATCCATCGAGCAACGAGGGTTTTAAGACCAACACGGGGTGAGGTCCTAAAACCTAAATATGTTGGCTTGCTTAACTTAATGATGAAATAGGCTAAGTGCCAACGAAAAGAAAGATAGTATTGGATTCATACAAAAGTATAGACCCACTATCGATACTTGGAGATATTGATCATTTACTAAAGATGGAGAAAAGAACCATCCCCAGTGGAGTCGCAAAAAAAATCTGTGGGGAAATATTTTATATCTCTACCTTCATCTATCCCCTCTCAGAAAATAGGATAATTAAAAAAATAAAAATATAAAACATGCCTTGTTGGGATGCCATGCAGATTCATAGATATTTTTTTTAGGGTGATCGGGTACAGCATTGAGGAAAGGTGTACTATCTAGAGAGATATAAGTCACCACCCTACAATGGACCTAATCACCTTAATAAGGACTCCTAAGGACTATGGGTCTTCGAAATGTACTAGAGATTTTTCCCCTACTTTACATGGAAAAGTAAAGCAGGGTTTATTTTAAACTAGGTTCATCAAGTTCCCTACAGAGGCAAGACCCCATAGTTAATTACATCCTAAGGAACATGATTCATTAGGAATACTCTCGATTAAGGTAAATGATCATTATCTCCAAAGATTTTGAAAGGTATCAATCAATTGGTTTATTTTGAAAGTTAAGTGGGATCAATCAAGAGGAGTTCTTAAAAGGAAAAGAAGTAGGGGATACATAAGATACTAGGAAGCCTAATAAGCATCCCAAACTATTCTATGGTTGGGCTTTACATCTTTGAAATGGAATTAATTTATTTGGGTTGAATTTTTTTATTAGAAATGTAGGGCTTACCATAGTACAAGGTTATGGAAATGTCTATGAGGTGAGGATTTATCCTTATGGCCTGCAAAGGGGAGAAGCGACCTCAGAACCTAAATCTAGGGAGCTTTGGCAAGGGCCAAAAGCATGACCTAAATCTAAGGCGAAAATGGGTATTTGGTTTACCTTCACAAGAGAGGACAAATCACCCGACTGTTGAACTTACAATTGCCTGGGGGTGGCCGTCAACTAACTCCTATAGTTTTAAAATATGGAGGTAAGTCATATGTTTATGCAAGATAGAAAGGTTGTTATTTATTTAGAAAGAGACTGAGTACTTAAACACACTCTCTAAGAGACTAGATCACATTAGGGCATGCTTTAATGTCTTAAATCTAATGCAAAATTTTCATATATTTTATTTTAATTTTGGACAATCAATTTGACACAGGCTTTAGGATTCATATGACTAATGCATGAGTAATTAGATTATGGGCTAAAATCATTAAGATGAGGAGGTGTATTTCCACCATGGATCTCACAGGTCAAGCCAAGTTCTCTAGCAAAGGTGAAAGCCCTCCAATCAAGAGCAAAATAATATACTTTTTTATGCATGATGTTAGAAAAGAAAGTACACATCCAGTTAAGGGGCTGCTAATTTTTTTATCTTGATTTTAACTTAGGCTTTAGGTGAGGTTATGAGTTACTTATTTTTAATTTTGAGTTAATTAACTTGATGGAAGATTTATTTTTTTTAAGAGCCTAATCATCATCCAGACCATACATCAAAGTAAGGAAGAAATTAAGAAAAGATGCCCTCTTAATGCACAAGTTAAACAAACATCAATTAATTTATAGAACTAACACAAAATAATAAAAAGCCATTTGTGGTCGAGCTCCACCGCACAAACCAAAAAAAAATTGGGTAGCTAAGCTCTACCCTTATACAACCCATATTACAATTGAGTAGATTATGATAAAGCAAGGAATTCATGTCATGGGGGTCTTCATTCTTCACTTCGTTTTTCTTCTTTTCTTATTTTTTTCTTTCTTCTTTCTTCTTTTGGTTCCTTCTTTTGGATGATTGGAATGTGGTTGCTCCAAAGGCTTAACGTGGTACATAAGATGTAATCTTATAACCAATGCTCATTCTAATCTCCCATAACAATCATTCCAAAATCCTAATTATAAAATTACATGAAAAAAAAGTAAATCTAACTAGCACATGCAAAATAGAGATTAGCTAAATAAACCATACAAATCTCAAGCATGTATGAGCATATATTGGACTTAGTACCCCAGACATGAGTAACCAAGTCCACCTGGCCTATTTTGGATTATGCTTAGGGGTATAAGCACCTGCACAGCAAAAATAATTTTTATATTTTTATTATAGTGCCCCTTAAGCTTAATCCTCTATAGAAGATAATGATTAGACTAAACTGTCCTACTATTCAGTCTATGCACATACACCCTAACATCCAGACTAAAACATTACATCATAAAATAAAAGCAAAACATCAAACCATGCACCTCTCTAACCTAAAGCTAGAAATGGTAACTTAGTCTAATGTGTGTGCTTCGAAAGGTTTGTGTCATATGCTTAACTAGGCTTTAAGGTTTAAATTTCCTAAGTATAAAAAGTTCAACTTAGAGGGTGATTTCATTTAAGTTGTTTAATTGATTTAGTTGATTTTTATTTTATTATTTTTTTAGGTTTGAATGAACTTATAATTAATTACTAAGTTGTAAAGAGAGAGAGAAAAGAGAAGAGAACTTCTCAATCCTTCCCTATCTTAAGTAATTTCTAAAGTCGATTCATGTTTAATTTTTTTTAGTGAATATTTTATTATGTGTTTTAATTAATACAAAGTTTATATTTTCTCTAAAAAAACCTATCCAAAGAGAAAGACATTTTAAGATTAAGTAAAGTGAATTAATATCACAAAACACACAATACTTTATTTCTTTCCCAACATGTATAACATGCATATAGATGAATCATAAGCATATCTATACATGCAAATGAGGATGTTTAGCACACTTTAATGATGAATGCTAAATAGTGTTACTTAAGAAAATTTAGATTCTTTATGATGCATGATTTTAATTTAGTAGAAATGTGATTCTTTTTATCCATTTTTCACATGCACATTTATATGTATGAAAGACATAAGTGAGTACGGCGCCATTATTTGCACTAGGGGTGTAAGGTACAAGACCTACTTAGGGCTACTTAAAGCCTCACAATCAGGTTGTCTAGACTAATATACCACTTTTCTTAAATACATATGCATGTACAAAAGGAATGAATGGAAAAAGAAAGATGTAAAAGTTTATGTTTATTTGTTTGATTTGTTTATGCAATGTATACATGCAAGTGCGGATGTCCTTCTTAAGTAATAACATAAGAATGAATAGCAAAGGATTTAATCAAGTGTTGTGTTCTTTCCAAATGAACTATACGTTTTGCCAAATCCTATTCAAAACTATGCTAAAAGAAAAGAGAAGGAAAACTACACTATGCATATCTTTATATTTCTACTCACGTGCAAGCTTATAAGTAATCATAAGTAGTATACCTTATAGTTTTGATAATTGGTTTATAAGTTTTGAAAATAATTTTAGATTTAATAGTGATATAGCCATTCATATTCTTACTTTAAAAAACATGCAATTTGACATAAAGGAAACATTTCATTTTTAATTTGATTTTTAAAAAGAATGAATGCATGATTTTTATATGGCATACACATTTAGTATATTAGGAAAAAAATAAAGTGATGAAAGCAATGTAAGTTCATTCAGCCTAATTAATTCCTAAAGATAATCCTATAAGATTATTTAAAGTAAATCAAATTTGTCTTAAGTAGAGTTTGAATTTTGTTTGAGTTTGATTTTAGTTTGAGAAATGTGAGATGAGTTTGCTGGTCCTAATCCATTCCTAATGTGTGAGTTATTTAAGTTCCATTTTTTTAGGTGATTAGATCAATTTTATACCTTGGTTAGTTTAAGGTGTGAATGAAGTGTTAATTACCCCTTACGTACACCACTTAACATATTTAATCACATAATTATGAGCCAATGATATGACATAAAATCACACAAGGAATTTAAATTAGCAATGCACCTAGGAAAGAAAGGGCCTAATGCAATTGGCTCACAATTAGTGATTAATTAAATTAAAGGATTTAATTTAAGTAGTTTAATAACCCTTCCCACACATATGGGTTGAATTTTGATTTCCTTAAGCTACTTAGGTTATTGAACACCTAAGCATCTACCCAATATGAATTTGTTAAGTTTAAGAATGTTTTGATTTTAAAATTTTGATTAATTAAGCCATTTTATTAAATGATTAAATTATTTAATTAATTTTACACCTTAATTCGATTTTTATCCAAATGAAATAAACATAAGGAAAAAGATATGGGAGAGAACCCCTAATCTCATTCTCTAAGTTCACACACTATCCTAAGGTAATTAGCAAAGTTAATTGGTGAATTTATCACTATTTCAAAGGTTAATTAATAATGGATTAAGAGAGTAATTAGGAATGAGCCAATCAATTATAATAATTAAGCCATTAATAAATTCTAAGAAAATCATGGGAGGTAGAGATCATCCCATTAATCAACCCTAGGAAGTTTAGAATTAATATGGTGAATAATTAAGGAGTAATTAATGTAATTACATTCCCAATAAAACCCTAATTCAAAAAATATCATTGTTGAAAACCAAGTGAAATTAATTTAAGAATATTCCTATTTGAATTACCTTTCCAATGCTTTTTATTTTGTATTTTTAAAAATTTTATACAATTAGTTTGTGAATATTTGAAGTTTCAAGGCTTATTAAGTAATTAATCCCTAAATTATATGGTTAATCCCGTCGGCACCACATGGAGACTGATGCGGCGCGCACTTTCCATGAGGCGCGACAAGATAGGCCACTTAAGTTGTCACATCATAGCGCCGCATCAGCGGTGGTGCTATGCATTTTCTCCCCATCTATTTGATTTAAAATCGGACATTTGAGATCATGTTCGCAGTTCCTAAGTGGTTTAATCCATGGATCCTACATGTCTTGATCATGGCCATCCATCCAAAATGCGTGGATGGATGACCCATGATCCATCACTGATTTTTCCTGTGGGAGAGGACATTCCTCCACCCTTTAAGGTAAGATTCAGGCTTGATTGAGTTTGGATTGAACCCAAATTCAACACACACCATAATCATGCAAGGGAGATCACATTTAACTGTCAAATTCTCATGAGGTGAGAATTTCTTTCACAGAGGACTAGACCATGGCTAATTTAAGCTTGGGTTGAGGGCATACCTCACTGGAGGCTATCACCGGTGCTCAAGTTCGATGAGGTAGCTTCATCTAGTGGAGACAAAGCCTTGTCAAAAGTTTCAAGCCTTAGGGTTGAGTAGATCTCTCTATGGACCAAGCTGACCTTCAATTCCATGCGGCCTTGATCGAAGTACCACCTCCCTTGCTTGGAGAACTTGTGTGAAGGCTTGAGTGAGCTCGATTGAGTTCCCTTAAGGTGCTTACAGAGTTAATTTGACTGAATTTGAGTTTTGGCTAAGTTGGAATTTCACTTGAGCTCACCTATTTTTGGTTTGAAGAAATCCAAAAATGGGGAAATGGAAAATTCCTAGGAAACTTTGGGGGAGCTTGGAATTACTTCCTCTGAGCTCCTATGCTTCCATCAAATGGGAGAGAATAAAATTCAAGTGAAATTAGGGGGAGGAGTTTGCCATGTGCAAAATAAGGTGGAGGAAGGAATTTTGATCAATGGTTTCAATCAATTTGATCTATGGTGGATTTTGGATAGTTTAGGTTTCATTTTTGTCAAATGTTGACTTGGACAACCCTTAGGTTTAACTTGGTTTGACGCAATTTGAGTGATTGATCATCTCATGATGATTGTTGCTCACAATGTGAGGCTTAGTTGGGCTTAATTCAATCCAATAGGTAGGATTAGAATTTAGCTCAAAAGTACTGGTCACTCACTTAGGTCAAGTGAGCCTAAGTGGGTCAAATGGCTTGGTCAAAGCGATTTGAGTTGATTGAACTCACATATGGACTTATGATTGAAATATAAATCCATTTGCAAGTAGTTTGAAGTTAAATGAGTTTTGATTCACTTGATAATTTCAAGTTCAAAGTTTGACATGATTTTTTGAATTTAGTTTTGGTTTTGATGATTTGTATTTTATATTTAGATTCATGATTGAGGTATTGATTGAATCATGAAGAAAAATTAAGGATTTGGCTTGATTTGAGTTTGATTTGGCTAAGTTCAAGAATTTAACTTGAAAGGCTTACGTTGAATTTTTATTGAATTTGAGTTTGAATTTTGAATAGATTGTTTTGGATATTTGACTTTATTTTCATTTATATTTGTGAATATAAAAATATAAATAAATGAGAAAATTCCTTGAATTTGAATTGATTTAGATTTTATTTAGGCTAAGTCCATAAGATAGAACCAAAGTGACTTAGGAAAGATTTCTGAATTGGATTTGAATTTTGATCTTTGTTTGATTGGTTTGAATTTATATTTCATTTATATATATGAATATAAATGATAATATAAATGGGTTGTGTGAAAATTTCTTGAATTTGAATGTATTTAGATTTGATTTAGGCTAAGTCCATAAGATAGAATCAAAGTGACTTAGGAAAGATTTTTTATTTGGATTTGAATTTTAAATTTGGTTTGGTTGATTTGAATTTATATTTCATTTATATATGTGATCATGAATGAAAATATAATTGGGTTGTGAGAAAATTTCTTGAATTTGAATGGATTTAGATTTAGGCTAAGTCCATAAGAGGGGATGAAAAGACTAAGGAAATATTTTTGAGTTTGGAATTTCAATCATAGGTTTCAATCATTTAGAATTGATTCATGATCTGAGAAAATCCATTGAATTGACTTGAGGTTTGAGCTAGAGTTGGACTTGGTATGGGTTTGGAGTTTAACTTGAAAGAAGGAAGTGAGGATTTGGCTTAAGCTATATGGTAGGAAAATTTTCCTAACACCCCTAAGGCATGACCTATTCCTATGGCTAACTCTTCTAAGTCTCTAGGGCTAGGTTGAGTGTTCACCTAATCACTAGATGTGTCTTAAGGCTAATGAACTCTTAAAGTCTAAGAGAAGTCCTATGTTTAAGATGGAGGGGTTGAGAGCTTATTCTAAAAATGATGTACATGGCTCCTTCCCTCTTGACTACTCTTGAGTTGATATAAGTCTCTAGTGGCATTCGCTCAATAGTCACCCTAGGTTGGATAGCACATGAGAACTATCCCACAATTTTTGCTATAAGAAGATGTGAGTCCGATGCTTTCTTCTTATTGTAAACCATCCAGCACTTAAGTTGATGATGCTATCTGATAAGTGACTCCTGGATACACCACTCTTTGGGTGATGTGAGTCCCATGCTTTCTTGAGTTGAATACCATCTCTAGGGTTTTGGATAAATCTTAGTGGCCCCTTTCCAAGAGCTCTACTTGGATCATGTCCTTATGACCCAATTTAGACACTACCATTACCCTTGGATTGGAAAGTGCTTGGGCACTCTCTCGAAGTCTTAGGTTTGGTTCAATATATTTTGCCACAAATTGCCCAGCCATATCTTTGGAAGATATAAGTTAGATTCTTTATAGCATGATACGAAACACTTAGTTTGACATGGTACCATGCTATATGTTTAGTGGTCTTTTCACAAAGATGTGAGTCCGAGCTTTCTCCAATTAATCAGAAATCAAAGACACCCTTAGTTGGATAGTTCTCCCTTGGTGGAAACTACTCTTTTTTAGAATTTGAGTTAGATGCGGTCTTATTTCCATCACAAATCAATGGTTATCACATAATGAAACATTGACATGACAAAGTCAACCTTTTTGGTTCGATCCGTTTCTAATACTCAAAGAACTTTTTAAGATGTAAGTCTACTACACTTTCTTCTTAATATAGCTGCTGTAACCCCTCTGGTTGGATAGTCCTACTACATGATTGGTAAACTACTCCCTTTGGATTGGTAAATCTAAGCTAGAATAAGGTCGATACGGCCCCTACTCAATGCAGTCCATCACAAACCGATGGGATCCATCAAATATAAAAAAATAAATTAATTTTGACTATCTTTGAGCTGATCTAAGTCCCCCAGTGGCATTCACTCAATAGTCAACCTTAGGTTGGGTTCAATCCATTGCCTCAGCCACCCTAGGGAACCTTACTTTGGAAGATATAAGTATGCTTTCTTCTAGACTACTACAATAACCTCGGTTGGATAGTCTTACTTGATTGGTAGACTATCCCTTTGGCAAATCTAAGATAGGCTAACATGGCCCCTCGACGGTCCATGAAACCAATATGGTCCATCTCAAAATTCAAAATTTAGATTATGAAATAAATTCAACCCTCCTCCCTAGTGGAACCAAACTAAACAAAAAAAAAATACAACTAACCTCCCTAGTGGAGTCAAATTAAACAAACAAATCAAATC
Source organism: Cymbidium sinense (assembly GCA_021442155.1). Lineage (NCBI taxonomy): Eukaryota > Viridiplantae > Streptophyta > Magnoliopsida > Asparagales > Orchidaceae > Cymbidium > Cymbidium sinense. The sequence continues at coordinate 36,809,639 of CM038232.1, forward strand.
AAATTTCTCCTCAGCGAGATGCAAATTAAATCAAACCTCTTATCCGAGTGGATAACTTGAGCCTTTTTCCCTTAGTGAAATGCTCACACACTTAATCCCAAGTGGATTCCTCCCTCACTCTCTTATGTCTTAGATATAAGTAGAGTTGCATTGTACAAAGCTCTTGATTCCTTCTACACCTCTAGTTTTAGAGTAGTTTATTTCTGTTAGTGGTTGCGATCGTTCAAGTGTTGCTGATCATCTCGGTCAACACCAATACGTGAAGTATGCCTTAGCAATCACACCACACCTATTGGGCTCCCTTTCTTGACCTCACTTTTGGAGTGAGCTTTCAACTTCTTCATCCTAGGCATAAGGACTCCTCTAAACACTAAGAGTTCCTTAGTCTTAAGACATTTCTAGTGATTAGGTGAACACTCAACCTAAACTTAGAGACTTGGGAGTTAGCCAGGAATAGGTTATGCCTTAGGGTATTAGGAAAACTTGTACCCTTTAGCTTGAACCAAATCTTTACTTCCTTCTTCCAAGTGAAACTTCAAATTCAAACCAACTTCAAATTCAAGTCAACTTCAAACTAAAATGAATTCCAACTCATTTGATTTTCTCAAATCTTAAATCAAATCCAAAACTTTTTCTAAGCCCTTTGATTTCATCTTATGGACTTAGGTCAAATCAAATCCAAATCACTCCAAACTCAAAATATTTTCTCATAAGACAAATATAAATGAGATATAAATTTAAATAACCAAAATTAAATTCAAAACTCAAGCCCAAATCTAACCAAAATCCAGCTTATACTCTTTCGAGTCAAATCCTTTAACTTAACCAAACCAAATTCAAATCACTCTAAATTAAAAATATTTTCTCATAATCCATTTATATTCTCATTTATATTCAGAAATATAAATGAAGTATACATTCAAATAACCAAAATCAATTCAAAACTCAAATCCAAATCTAACCAAAATCCAACTTATGCTCTATCAAGCCAAATCCTTGAACTTAGTCAAATCATTCTCAAATCAATACAAACCCTTGGATTTCCTATTCAAACAATCAATCCTTTAATCATAAGCCTAAATATAAACATAAACTGCAATCATCAAACCAAAATCAAACTAACCCAAGTCAAACTCATGTTCACCCTTTTGACTTGAAATTGTCAAATGAATCAAAACCCATTTGACTCCAAATCACTTGCAATTGGATTCATATTTCAATCATAAGATCATATGTGAGCTCAACAAAACTTGAATCAAGCCTTGATCAACTTAAGCTCACTTGACCCAAAGTGATCTAAAGGACCTTTTTGAGCCAAAAATCCAAATCATTGAACTAAGCCCATCTAAGCCTCATTGTAAATCTGATAATCAATCACCCAAATTGGGTGAAACCAAGTCAAACCTATCCTTCAAGTCAACATTTAGCTTAAATGAAACTTAAACTAGCCAAAATCCACCATAACAATTGATTGAAACCATTGAAACAAATCCATACTCAATGGTTGAACATGATCAAGTCATCATGAGCCAAACCAAGCTATTAGCTCTTTGTTGACCTAAAAAAAAGTAAAATGGGTCAAATCTTGATCTAAGCCAAATTGATTGAAACCAATGGGTCAAATTCATTCTAAATCACTTGTTGAACTTGTCCAAAGCTTCAATTGTCCAACTCCCAACCAAATAATTGACATGAACCCAACTTGACTAAATGGTCAAATCAACTTGAAATCAAACCAAACCAAACTTGATTGAAACCAAAGCTTGCAATACATTTCAAATTATCAACTAAGCCTAACCCAACCCATGACCTAACTTAATTGAGTCAAATGGGTCAAATTGGTCAACTTGACTCATTTGAACTAAATGAACCTAAATGAACCAAAACTAAATATAGATCAACTATAAACCAAACCAATGACACCCATAGGCTAAAAATGATCATTTGAACTTGTTCTAACCCATGGTTTGACCCAATTTGACCAATTGATCAACTTGACCCAAGTTGACCCATTTTGACCCAAATGGGTCAACTTGAGCCAAAGCATATCAAATCAACTCCGCATACATTGAAAATTGGCACAACCCAATTTTCAATCATCTCAAGTCTGCCCAAATCAAAATCAAGGCTAAATAACCATTTTACCCCTAGGTCAATGAGATTGACCAAATTCATTTTGGAACATTTCTCAAGGTCACTTGCATCTCCTAGTCTATTTGGACACCAAGGAGGGTGAACATGACCCATGGGTTTGGGTCAGCCATGACTAAACCCAAAGCCAAACGACCCTCCAATGCAAATTATCCACTTGGATCCATACCCTCCAATGAGAACTCCCTTTCTCCCTCCACCTAAAATGAATCGCTTGGAGTGCCTAACAGCCAAAACAAACCAATCAATCTAAGAAATTGATCAAAAATGGCAAAGCTAGTCATCCGATCCAAGGAGGGGGAGATATACTTCCCCTCATTCCCACTCTAACCTCAGAGATGGAATTTGATTGAGCACTAGGGATCAAAATCAAGTTTCTTCAAACTTCCCAAAGCCATTTCCAAGCCTCCTCAATTTCTCCTTCCAATTTTCTTCAAAGTCAAACAGGGAGGTGAGGATACTAAACTCCATCACCCAAATTTCTTGCAAGCACCATCAAGGCACCAAGTCCACACTCAAGGTGTTTCCCAAGTCACCAAGCCATATTTTGATCAATGTTGGCAAATTGAGCAATTCACTTAAATCAACACTTGATACCTTCAATGTCAGGGATTCATCTCTATTAGACAAAGCTACCTCATCCATTGGAAGTGTAGATAGCCTCTAGCAGGTATTGCTCAAACCGATCCTAAGAAAGAATCCCTTTATTGAAGGAATTATAATCATTAGATCTAGCTTGGATCTCTTGCTTGGGCCCTCTCAAGGTGTGGGTAAATCCCATTCTGCTCGGATCAGAGGTGGAGGATGACCATCTCCCAGCGGGGATGAATCATGAGCCATCCATCCAGTGTTTTGGCAATAAATCACCCATCCAATAAGCCCTTAGAACCATGAGATTAATCGGCCATCAATCGGATCTGGGAAAGCACATCACCACCTTAATGTAGCATTTGACATGGGAACTTAAATAACCAATCCTATCATGTCATGTGGAAAGCGTGACGCTCATTCATGGATTAGTTAAATAATTAGGTCATTTTATTTATCCATTAATCATAAAACTTCATAAAATCATAATTAAATGTAGACAAATCCAAAACAAAAAATGAGGGCTCACTTTAAAGGTATTTTAGAGAGGAATCCAATAAAATTATTTTTAATTGATTTTGATTGGTGAATTTTCTTAATTTGGGTTTAATTAAAAATTAATAACCTTAATTACTCCCTAATTACTTAATTAATTCATTCCAACTTTCTTAGAAATGTTTAGTGGGATGATTTCTGCCTCCCTTAATTTTCTTGGAATTTATTAATGAGTTAATTAGGATAAATAATTAATGAACCCCTAATCATCCCCTTAATGTAATTAAGAGTAATTAGCATAAAGGATTTAATCTTATGAGATAATTAAATATTTTTTTAAGGAGGAGGTTTATGAAATGGTTTGGGATAATTTCTAAGTTATTCTCTAAACCCCTTTCTTCCTTAATTCAAACATACTAAGGATTAATCCACTAATGATCTACTTAATTAGTCTAATCAAACTTTAAAAATCAATCTCGAGTTAATCATCTTAATCTTGGGTAGACTCTTAAGTGTTCAATAACCTAAGAAACTTCAAACAAAATTATAATCAAACTAGTGTAGGAAGGAAAGTACTTAATTAAACCCTTTAGCTTAATTAATTAATAATAGTGAGCCAATTGCATTAGGCCCCTTTATTTCTTAGGTGCATTACTGATTTAAATTTCATGTTGTTGCTTATCATATGTTGGCTCATAATTACTTGTTTAATTATGTTAAAATGGTATAGGTATGGGGTAATTAATGGATTTAATTCACACCATAACCTAAATAGAACATAAAATCAACCTAATTGTTCTAAAATTAAACTAAACCAATTCACATATGGGGAAATGGGTTAGGACCTACAAACTCTTTTTATATTTCCTAAGTGAGATCAAATTAAAAAAAATCTCTTTAAAGAATTTTGATTCACTTTAAATGATCTTATTTCATAGGATTATCTTTAGAAATTAATTAGGGTAAATGTGCGTCACTTTATTTCTTTCCAAGCATACTAAATGTTGTTTTCCATATGAAACCATGCATTCATCTTTTAAAAAAAATAAATCAATTAAATGAAATGTTTTCCTTCTATGTCAAATTGCATGTTTTAGCTAAAGTTAAGAATATGAGTGGCTATTATCACTATTAACTTAAAAATTATTTTCATAACCTATGAATCAAAGATTATGAATGAAGTGATGCAACTTAAAAATACTTATAAGCTTGCATGTGATTATACCATAAGATTTATTTTGTGTTTTTTCTTCTCTTCTCCTAATATGGACTTGTATAGGATTTGCAAAGTGTATAGTTCATTTGAAAAGAACATAAAACTTGCTTAAATATATTTCTATGCACTTCTATGTTATGACTTAAGAAGGATCTTCACACCACACATGTAAATTATACAACTAAATCAAACATAAAAAATCTTTTGCATGATTCTTCATCCATTTGTTTCCTTCATTACATTTATATTTATTTAAGAAAAGTGGTATTAGTCTACATCCTTGTTTAGGCTTTAAGTAGCCCCAAGTAGGTCTTGTACACATGGTAGAAAATAATCTACATACTTACTTATGTCTTTATACATGTGAATGTCCATTTAGTTAATGGATAAAAGAATCCTCTTTCTACATAATGAAATCATGCATTCATGGAATATCCAAATTTTCTTAAGTAACATCTCTTTGCATTCATCATTAAGATTTGTTTTGTGTTGTTTTCTTCTCTTCTCCTAATATGGACTTATATAGGATTTTCAAAGTGTATAGTTCATTTGAAAAGAACATAAAACTTGCTTAAATATATTTCTATGCACTTCTATGTTATGACTTAAGAAGGATCTTCACACCACACATGCAAATTATACAACTAAATCAAACACAAAAAAATCTTTTGCATGATTCTTCATCCATTTGTTTCCTTCAACACTTACATATATTTAAGAAAAGTACATGGTTTGGACATCCTTGCGAATTTAAGTAGCCCCAAGTAGGTCTTAAATTTACACTCAAAATAATGCTACTTATGTCTTTTATACATGTGAATGTCCATTTAGTTAATGGATAAAAGAATCCCTCTTTTCTACATAATGAAATCATGCATTCATGGAATATCCAAATTTTCTTAAATGTGCGTCACTTTATTTCTTTCCAAGCATACTAAATGTTGTTTTCCATATGAAACCATGCATTCATCTTTTAAAAAAAAATAAATCAATTAAATAAAATGTTTTCCTTTAATGTCAAATTGCATGTTTTAGCTAAAGTTAAGAATATGAGTGGCTATTATCACTATTAACTTAAAAATTATTTTCTTAACCAATGAATCAAAGATTATGAATGAAGTGACTCAACTTAAAAATACTTATAAGCTTGCATGTGATTATACCATAAGATTTGTTTTGTGTTGTTTTCTTCTCTTCTCCTAATATGGACTTGTATAGGATTTGCAAAGTGTATAGTTCATTTGAAAAGAACATAAAACTTGCTTAAATGTATTTCTATGCATTTCTATGTTATGACTTAAGAAGGATCTTCACACCACACATGTAAATTATACAACTAAATCAAACACAAAAAATCTTTTGCATGATTCTTCATCCATTTGTTTCCCTTCTGTACATTTACATGTATTTAAGAAAAGTGGTATATTAGTCTGGACATCCTTGGGTTGTGAGGCTTTAAGTAGCCCCAAGTAGGTCTTGTACCTTACACCCCTAGTGTAGAAAATAATGGCGTCATACTCACTTATGTATTTTATACATGTGAATGTCCATTTAGTTAATGGATAAAAGAATCCCTCTTTTCTACATAATGAAATCATGCATTCATGGAATATCCAAATTTTCTTAAGTAACATCTCTTTGCATTCATCATTAAGGTGTGCTAAGATTTGCATTGCGTGTATAGATATGCTTAAGATCATTCATGTGCATGGTATACATGGTGGAAAGAAATAAATGGTTGTGTGTTATGTGATAGTAATTCACCTTAACTAATCCTAAGATGTCTTTCTTATTGAATAGGTTCATTTACAAACTTAAGGTTAATTAAAACACATAATAAAACATTCACTAAAAAAAAAATCATTAATCTACCTTAGAAATTACTTAAGGTAGGGATAAAAGAGAAGTTCTCTTCTCTTTTCTTCTTTTTACAACATTTAGTAACTAAATGTGGGTTCATTCAAACCAAATCAAAATCATCAAATAAAATTGACAAACTAACTAAATCACTTAAATTGAAACCACTTTTTAAGTTGAATTCTTCATACATAGAAAATTCCAACCTTAAAGCCTAGCCAAGACATGCCACACAAGGCTTAAATGGCACAAACATTAGATTAATTCACCATTTCTAGCTCTATGTTAGGGTGGTGCATGATTTGATGCCTGATTTTATTTGTGATGTAATATTTTAGATTGGATGTTAGGGTATATGTGCATCTTAGCCTAATCATGTCTTCTGTAAGGGATTGTGCTTAAGAGGCAATGTAATAATAAATATAAATATTTTTGCTGTGTAGATTGCTTATACCCCTAAGTATGATCCAAATTAGGATAGGTGGACTTAGTTACCCTTCTGTAGGGTGCTAAGTCCAAATTATTCACATAACTGCTTGGGTTGTGTGGTGTGTTTAGCTAATCTATATTTTACAGGTTTAGTTAGATTTATCTTTCCCTTTTGATGTAAATTTTGCAATTAAGATTTGGAATGAATGTTATGGGAGAATTAAGGTGAACATTGACATAAGACCATATCTTATGTACCATGTGAAGCCTTTGGAGCAACTACATTTCAATCAAGCCAAAATTAAGAAAGAAAAGAAGCAAATCAAACATGAAGAAGGAAGAAATAAAGAAATAAAGAATGAAGACCCCCATAACATGAATTCATTTTAATTATAATTATTCATTTGTAATCTGAGTTGTATAAGAATAGAGCTCGGCTACCCATATTTCTTTTTTGGTTTGTGTAATTATTCATTTGTAATTGAGGTTTTATAATTATAATTATTCTTTTGCACTTATTTTATAAATTGATTGATATTTTATTTATGATTACAATTAGGATTGCATGATCTTTCTAATTTCTTCATTATTTGATGAATGGCTTGGATGTGATTAGGTTCTTAGGAAAAATAAATTTTCAATCCAATTAATCAACTCAAAATTAAAATTAAATAACTCATAAACTCACTTAAAGCCTATTACATAGAATAAGATAATAAGATATTTAGCAACCCCTTAGCTGGATGTTGTATGTCTCACATCATGCATAAAAATCATCTTGCTTCACTCTTGCTTATGGAGGGCTTCCACCTTTGCCAGAGAAAATGTCTTGACCTTTGAGAGTCATGGTAGAAACACACCTCTTCCTTTCTGATTTTGGCCTATAACCAATTTCTTATGCATTAGGCATAAGAATCCCATAGCCTATGTCAAATAAAAATGTCTAAAAATCAAAATAAAACTTAACAAAATTTGCATTAGGTTAAGTCATATTCATGCCATTCATGATATAGTCTCTTAGGGGTGTGTTTAAGGATTTAGTCTCCTTCTAAATAAAGAACAGCTTAGCCATCTTGCAAAGTATAAGACTTGCCTACATATATTTAAAATCATAGGAGGAGTTAGTTAGTGACCACCCTGAGGTAGTTGTAAGTCCAGCAGTCGAGTGATTTATCCCCTCTTGTGAAGGTAAACCATATACCCATTTTTGCCTTTAGATTTAGGTCATGCTTTGGCCCTCACCAAAGCTCCCGAGATTTATGATCCAAGGTTATTGTTTTTCTTTGCGGGCTACAAGTCCTCCCCTCTTAGGCATTTCTATCATCTTGTATTATGGAATTGTAAGCCTTATATTTCTAATAAAAATTCAACTCAAACATATATTCCTCTTCAAATTTCAAAAATATAAAGCTTAACCATGGGATAATTTGGGATGTTTGCTAGGCTTCCTAGCATCATGAACATCCCCTACTCATCTCCCTTTGGCTTCAACAATAACTCTCTCTTTTTAATCAATCCCACTTGATTTTATAAAATAACCAATTTATTAATAGTCCTATCATTAAAATATTTAGAGATAATGATCATTTACCTTAATCAAGAGTATTCTAAAGGTATCTCATTCCTCAAGATGTAATTAACTGTGGGGGCTTTCCTCCGTAGGGAACTTAACAAACCCAATTTAAAATAAACCCTAGTTTACTTTTCCATGTAAAGTAGGGGAAAGATCTCTATTACATTCGAAGACTCATTATCTTTCAGAGTTCTTATTAGGTAATTAGGTCCATTTTAGAATGGTGACTTCTATCTTTCAAGATAGTACATCATTCCTCAATATCGCACTCGATCACCCTAACAAGTACATCTACAGATCTACGTGGTCTCCCAAAATATACATACAACCTTTTTATTTTTCAAATTCCCCAAAGAGTTTGAGAAATAAAATAAAACACCACAAACACTTAGTTTCTAAGTGTAATCATATGAAACAAAAGAAAACATAAATTAAAATTCTTAAATCAATTAAATAACTTCAAGTGAAATCAACCCTTTATATTAAATGAAAGTCTTTCATACTTAGAAAATTATAACTCTAATGCTTAGTTAAGACATGTCACACAAGCCTTAATACACACATTAGAAGTAAGACACCACTTCTAGCTTTATGTTAGGATGGTGCATGGTATGATTTATGTTTTATTTTATGATGTATTATTTTAGACTGGATGTTTGGGTGTATGTTTCATAGATTAGATGTTAGGATGATATTAGCCTAATCATATTTTTTATAGGATATTGTGCTTAAGGAGTGCTTAAAATAAATATGAATGCTCTCTTTGTAGGTTGCTTAAACTCTAAGCATCTAGAGGTGAGTTGGCTAGATTTATTATACTTTTAATGTAATTTTACATTAAGAATTAGGATTAGTGCTATGGGGGATTAGGATGAGCACTAGCTTGAAGTCTTTGTCCTGGAGTGCCATGTGATGCCTTGAAGTCTATGAAAAGAAGTAAAGTCAATAAGAATGAAGATTTGAAGACCCCCCATAGCATTTATTCATTTATAAACTATAATTATTCTTTCATATTCTGGGTTGTATAAGGGTAGAGCTCGGCTAACCATCTTTCTTTGTTGTATGGGACCTACCGCCTTTTACTCTTTTGTGATAGCTATAAAATTGATTAATGTTATGTTTAGATTGCGTATTAAGATGTCATGTTTTTCTTAGTTTCTAAAATGATTGATGCTTTAATGTGTGGCCTAAATGTGATTAAGATCTTTGGGAAAAAATAAATTTTCTACTCATAACTAAAGTTTTAAATAATTCATAATCTCACAATAAAGACTAGGCATTAAATCAAGTTAATTAAAAGATTTATCAACCCTTTAGTTGAATGTTGTATGTCTCACATCATGCATGCATATTCTTTCTTTCTTTAAATTGGGGAATCTCCATCCTTGCACGATAGGGGAATGCTTGACATGTGAGGGCATCCCTTGTGGTAGAGAACACCCACTTCTTAGTAATTTAGCCAATAATATAATTTCATCATGCATATAAACGTCAAAATCCCAAAGCCTTTATCAAAATGAAGTGTCAAAATCAAATAAAATTTGAAAACATTTTGCATTAGATTAAGTCAGTATTTATACCACTAATGCTCTAGTCTCTTAGGGAGTGGGTTTAAAGACTTTAGTCTCTTTCTAAATTAAAAATATTACAACTATCTTGCAATTTCATATGACCGGACCACATGGATTTAAATCATAGGAGGAGTTAGCTGGCGACCATTCTAAGTGGTTGTAAGTCTAGTAGTCAAGTGGTTTATCCTCTTTTGTGAAGGTAAACTTTACACCCATCTTCGCTTAGATTTAGGTTGTGCTTTAGCTTATGCTAAGGCTGCCTTAATTTAAGATCTGAGGTATCTATTTCCTTCAAGCTACAAGCATAAATCCTCACATCTTAGGCATTTTCACAACCTTATATTGATGGATTGTAAGCTCTAACAATCTAATAAAATTTAACTCAAATGAATAAATCTCTTCACTTTCAAATATATAAAGCCTAATTATAGGATATATTTGAATGCTCACTAGGCTTCCTAGTATCATGAGAATTTCCCACTCATTCCCTTTAACTTCCAAAATAAGTCTCTCCATTTGACTTATCACGATTGACTTTTCAAATATAGCTAATACTTTGATTGTCTAGCTTTAAAATATTTGGAGACAATAATTGCTTACTTTAATCGAGAGTGTCCTTAGAGAATTTCATTCACTGAGGTGTAATTGACTATAGGGGCTTGCCTTTATAAAGAACTTTAGAACCTGATTTAATATAAACCCTACTTTATTCATCCATATAAAGTAGGGGAAAAATCTCTGGAATATTCAAAGACCATTATGCCTTAGGAGTCCTCATTAGGTGATTAGGTCCATTGAAAAGTGATGCCTCTATCATTCGAGATGGTACATCATGCCTCAAGGTCATACCCGATCACTTTAATAAGTACCCTCTATGATTTACATGGTGCCCCATACATTTGAAAATAAACACCATAGGATTGTAGACTAGATGTTAGGCCATTGATAATCTAACATTATTTTCTATAGGGGTTGTGCTTAAGGAGCCATGGTAAAAATAAATATAAATATTTTGCTCGCTGGTTGCTTATGCCCCTAAGCATAATCCAAGTTAGGATAGGTGGGCTTCGTTACCCATATGCAGGGTTCTAAGTCCAAATCATAAATATAACTATGTTTAGCTAACCTTTATTTTTCACGTGAAGTTTGATTTACTTTTTCATATAAAATATAATTTTATAATAGAAATTAGGATTAGTGGTGTGGGGATTAGGATGAGCAATGGCCAAAAGGCTTAGTCCCTGGCGTTCCCTATGATGCATTTGGAGCAAATCAAATCAAAAGAAAGAGAAGGAGGTGTGGTGTTTATTTATGATTATGTATGGGGGACACCACACAGATCTGAGGGTGTACTTATTGAGGTGATCGAGTACAACATCAAGGAATGGTGCACTATCTCAGAAGATAAAAATCACCACCCTATAATGGACCTAATCATCTAATAAGAACTCCTAAGGCATGATGGGTCTTCGAATATACTAGAGATTTTTTCCCCTTTTTACATGAATGAATAAAGCAGAGTTTATTTAAACTGGGTTCTAAAGTTCCTGTGGTGTTTTAATTTTATCTCTCAAACTTTTTGGGGAAATTTAAAGAATAAAAATAAGTTATTTGTGTCCATGTAGATCCATAGATGTTCTTATTAGGTTGATCGGGTACGATATTGAGGAATGATGTACTATCTCAAGAGATAGAAGTCACCATCCTGCAATAGACCTAATCACCTAATAAGGACTCCTAAGAACAATGGACCTTTGAATGTACCAGAGATTCTTCCCTTACTTTACATGGAAAAGTAAAGTAGGGTTTATTATAAACTAGGTTCATTAAGTTCCCTATGGAGGCAAGCCTCATAGTTAATTACATCTTAAGGAATATGATTCCTTAAGAATACTCTCGATTAAGATAAATGATCATTGTCTTCAAAGATTTTAAAGATAGGACTATCAATCAATTGGTTAATTTTGGGAGATCAAATGAGATTGATCAAAAGGAAGGAGTTATTATCAAAACCGAAGGAAGATAAGTAGGGGTTGCTCATGATGCTAGGAAACCTAACGAGCATCCCAAACTATCCTATGATTGGGCTTTACATTTTTGAATTTTATAAAAATTATATGTTTGAGTTGAATTTTTGTTAGAAATTTAAGGCTTATAATTCTATAATACAAGATCATGGAAATGCCTAAGAGGCGGGGATTTATGCTTGTAGCCCACAAAGGGAACAACAACCTCAGATCCTAAATCTAGGGAGCTTTGGCGAGGGCCAAAGCATGATCTAAATCTAAGGTAAAATTGGGTATATGGTTCATCTCCACAAGAGAGGATAAACCACTTGACTGTTGGACTTACAATCACATGGGGGTGGCTACCAACTAACTCCTCCTACAATTTTAAATAAATGTATGCCAGTCTTATGCTTTTGCAAGATAGCTAGGTTGTTGTTTATTTAGAAAGAAGACTAAGTCCTTAAACTCACTCCCTAAGAGATTAGATCATGAAGGGCATGAACTCATGAAGGGTATGACTTAATCTAAGTCCTTAATTCCATTAATTACCCAAATTAAGTAAAATCTATTGTTCAAAATTCATTAAACTTAATTTTATATTATTTCCCTTTGAATTATCTTTAAAATGACTTGAGTTTGCATTTTTTGGATTTTTTTATAATTAGTTATGAATTTATGAAGTTTATGTGATTAATGGGTAATTAAATAACATAACAAAAAAGGTAATTTCATCGGTGCCACGTGGACTGCTGATGCAGTGTGCTTTCCACGTGGCATGACGGGCTTGGTTATTTAAGTTATCACATCAGGCACCACATCAGCTGGCGGTGCGATGCACTTTTCTCTAGGTCATCCGATCAAGGATTTTATTGCCAAGATTAAACTCATGGTTCAAAGGATATAAATCAGAGATCTGACGCGATCTAATCAGGGTCATCCATCCAAAACATGCGGGATGGATGACCCATGATTCATCCACTTTAAAGGCCATCTGTTCTCCATGGATTGATCCGAGCTCACTTGAGCTTGGATTAGGCTAAGACTCACCCCACACCATCAAGAGGTGTAGTGAAGAACATTCAATAGTTGAATTTTAATGGGATTATAATTCCCTTCCCAAAGGACCAAGAATTTTTCAAATGAGGATCGATTTTGAACAATACCTAGCAAGAGGCTAACACCAACGCTTCCAATGGAGGAGGTAGCTTAGTCTAGTGGATAAGAAGCTCTAATGAAAGTTTCAAGTCTTGATTTGAAGTGGTTTGTACAATTGACCAAGCTCCCCTCTAATGGCTTGTGACTTTGATCGAAATCCCATTTCCCATGGCTTCGAGACTTGGGAAAATGTTTGGGTGAGCTCAACTTGCTTCCTTGATGGTGCTTGCAAAGTGAATTGAGGATTGGTGGAGAATTAAGTAAGTTGGAAAATCCCCTCACCTCCCTAGTTTTAGCTTTGAAGAAAACTGAGAAGGAGAAATTGAAATGAGCTTGGGAATGCTTAGGAAAACTTGAAGAAGCTTCGTTTTAGTTCCTAAGACTCAATCGAATTCAGAGAGTGTGAAATGAGTTGGAATGAGGGGGAGTATATCTCCCTCTCCTTGGATCAGTCGACCGAGAGCTATCTTATCATTTTGATCAAATTGAGGAGATTGATTGGGTTGTTTAGGCTATTAGGGAGTCTATGTGCTTTGATTTTGGTAGAGGAGTGGAAAAGAGGAAGTGCACATGTGCTCCCATTGGAGGGGTCAGTTTGGCCTTTGGTTAGGTCATGGCTGATCCAAATTGATTGGGTCATGTTCACCACCTCCTTGGTGTCAATGTGGTCCACTAGGAGGATGCCAAGTGGCATGAGAAAGAAATGGCCAAATTTCAAGTGAATTTGGCCATAGGTTACTCTTTGACCTTGGGGTAAAATGGTCATTTGGCCTTGATTTTGATTTGAGAGGATTTGAGATGATTGGAAAATGGGTTGTACCAATTTTTAATGAATTTGGAGTTGATTTGATATGATTTGGCTTAAGTTGACCCATTTAGGTCAAAATGGGTCAACTTAGGTCAAGTTGACTGTGGTGAAACTATATATATCTTCGCCTTCAACTATCCCCTTTTCTTTTGGAAAAGAGGATAAATGAAAACAAAAATATATAACGCCTTGTTGGGACACCACGTAGATCTGCAGATGTTCTTATTAGGGTGACCGAGTGTGAGGAAAGGTGTATTATCTTGAAAGATAGAAGTCACTACCCTATAATGAACCTAATTACCTTAGTAAGGACACCTAAGGACTATGGGTCTTCGGAATGTACCAGAGATTCTTCCTCTACTTTACATGAAAAAGTAGAGCGGGATTTAATTTAAACTTGGTTCGTTAAGTTCCCTACAGAGATAAGCCCTCATAGTTAATTACATTCTAAGGAATAGGATTCCTTTGGAATACTCTCGATTAAGGTAACTGATCATTGTCTCCAAAGATTTTAAAAGATATAACTATCAATCGATTGATTTAATTTTAGAAAAGTCAAGTGGGATCGATCAAGAGGAGGGAGTTCTTATCGAAGCCAGATGAAGATAAGGATACTTGGAAGCCTAGTAAGCACCCCAAACTATCCTATAGTTGAGCTTTATATTTTTGAAATTGAATTTATTTATTTGAGTTAAAATTTTATCAGAAATCTAGGGCTTACAATTCCATGATACAAGGTCATGAAAATGCCTAAGAGGTGAGGATTTATGCTTGTAGCCAAGAAGAAGTAGCAACCTCGAACCTTAAAATGAGGGGCCAAAAAGCATGACCTAAATTTAAGACGAAAATGGGAATTTGGTTTACCTCCATAAGAGAGAATAAACCACCTAATTATTGGACTTACAATCGCCTGGGGGTGGCTGCCAACTAAATCCTCTTGCAATTTTAAATACATGTAGGCAAGTCAGATGCTTTTGCAAGATAGCTAAGCTATTGTTTATCTAATAAGAAATTAAGTCCTTAAACACACTCCCTAAGAGACTAGATCATGTAGGGCATGATTTAATGACTTAAATCTAATGAAAATTTTGTCACATTTTATTTTCATTTTTGGACAATCAATTGGACACAAGCTTTAGGATTCATATGCTTACTACATGAGGAATTAGATTACAGGCCAAAATCAGCAAGATAAAGAAGTGTGTTTCCACCATAGCTCTCAAAGGTCAAGCCAAGTTCTCTAGCAAAGGTGGAAGCCCTCTAATCAAGAGTGAAACAATTTTCTTTTTATGCATAATGCGATAAAAGTAATACAACATCCAACTAAGGGGTTGCTAATTCTTTTATGTTGATTTATAGCCTAAGCTTTAGGTGAGGTTATGAGTTATTTTATTTTTAGTTTTGAGTTGATTAGTTGGATATAAAGTTTACTTTCCTAAGAGCCTAATCATCATCCAGAACATACATCAAAGCAAGGAATAAATTAGGAAAAGATGTCATCTTAATGCATAAGATAAACAAACATCAATCAATTTATAAAATAAGCACAAAAGAATAAGAGACCATTTATGGAAGACCTCCAAAAAAAAAAAATTGGGTAGGGTCTACTCTACAACCCAGATTACAAATGAATAAATTACAATCAAGGTGGAATTCATTGTTATGGGGGTCTTCATTCTTCTTTCTTCTTTTTGTTGGTTGGAATGTTGTTGTTCCAAAGGCTTCATATGGTAGATAAGAAATGACCTTATGGCCAATGTTGATCCGAATATCCCATAACAATCATTCCAAAATCCTAATTATAAAATTACATGAAAATGGGAAAAAGGAAATCTAACTAAAACTTGCAAAACAGAGATTAACCAAACAAGCCATACAATCCCAAGCATGTAAATGTAAATTGTACTTAGCACCCCACACATGGGTAACTAAGTCCACCTTGCTTATTTTGGTTTATGCTTAGGGGTATAAGCACTTGCACAGCGAAAGCATTTTTATTTATTATAGCGCCCTTTAAGCACAATCCCCTATAGAAGATAATAGTTAGACTAAGATCACCCTACTATTTAGTCTACGCACATACACCCCAACATCCAGACTAAAAATAAAACATCAAGCAATGCACCGCCCTAACCTAAATCTAGAAATGGTGACCTAGCCTAATGTGTGTGCCATTTAAGGTTTGTGTGGTATAATTAAATAGGCTTTAAGGTTAAAGTTTTTAAGTATAAAAAATGTTCAACTTAGAGAGTTTGTTTCATGTAAGTGATTTAGTTGCTTTGGTTGATTTTATTTTGTATTTTGATTTGGTTTGAATGAATCCTAGAATTAATTACTAAGTGTTGTAAAGAGAGGAAAAAGAGATGTGAACTTCTCTTTCCTTCCAACCTTAAGTAATTTCTAAAGTAGATTCATATTTAATTTTTTTTCTTGTTTAGTGAATGTTTTATTATGTGTTTTAATTAATCCTAAGTTTAGATTTTTGCCAAACAAAACTATTTTAAAAGAAAGCTATTTTAAGATTAAGTAAAGTGAAATACAATCACAAAACACACATCACTTCATTTCTTTCCCAACATGTGCAACATGCATATGAATGGACCCTAAACATATTTATACATGCAAATGGAAATTTTAGCATACCTTAATGATGAATGATAAGGGATTTTACTTAAGAAAATTTGGATGCTTCATGATGCATGATTTTGTTAAGTTGAAAAGGAGTAATTCTTTTATCTATTTTTCATATGCACATTTACAAGTATAAAAGACATAAGTGAGTACAACACAATTATTTGCACTAGAGGTGTAAGGTACAAGACCTACTTAGGGCTACTTAAAGCCTCGCAACCCCGAGGTTGTCCAGACTAATATACCACTTTTCTTAAATACATGTGCATGTACAAAAAGAAATGCATGGAAAGAGAATCATGCAAAAGTTTATATTTGTTTGATTTTGGTTTGATTGTTTAGTTTATATGTGTGATGTGGAATTCCTTCTTAAGCCATGACATAGGAGTGTATAGGAATGGATTTAAGCAAGTGTTATGTCCTTTTCAAATGGACTATACACTTTGCAAATCCTATACAATTCTATGTTAAGAAAGAGAGGAGAATCACATAACACATTTTATATTCACATGCAAGCTTATAAATAATTATAAGTACCATACTTTTCAGAGTGATATTTGATTTATAAGTTTTCAAAATAATTTTTGATTTAATAGTGATAATAGCCATTCATATTCTTACTTTAGCCAAAACATGCAATTCACATAAAGGAAATATTTCTTTTTAATTTGATTTTAAAAGAATGAATGCATGATTTTCATATGACATACATATTTAGCATGCTAGAAAGAAATAAAGTGATGAAAGCATGTAAATTCATTCACCCTAATTAATTCCTAAAGGCAATCTTATGAAATAGAATTACTTAATGCAAATCATATTTATTTTAAAGAGACTTTTAGTTTTGTTTAAGTTTGATTTGAATTTAGGAAATGTGAAGAGGTTTGCTGGTCTGAACCCATTTCCAGCATGTGTATGTTGTTTTAGTTTAATTTTAGAACCATTAGGTGAGTTTTATGTTTTCTTAGGTTAAGGTGTACATTAAGTTCATTAATTACCCTTACCTACACACTTTAACATATTTAATCAAATAATTATGAGCCAATGTATGACATAAAATCACACAAGGAATTTAAATCAACAATGCACCTAGGAAAGAAAGGGCCTAATGCAATTGGCTCACAATTAGTGATTAATTAAGCTAAAGGGTTTAATTTAAGTACTTTCATAACCCTTCCCACACATGTGGGTTGGATTTTGATTTTTACTTAGGTTATTGAACACCTAAGTAATCTACAAGAAGGAATTGATTAAATTCAAATTGATTTGATTTTAAATTTTGATTAATTAAGCCATTTAATAAGTGATTAAATCATTTAATTAATTTTACCTTAATTAAGTTTTTATCCAAATGAAATAAACTTAGGGAAAAGATATGGGAAAGAACTAATCTTATTCCCTAAGTACATTCACTATTCTAAGGTGATTAGTAAACTTAATTAATGAATTTATCACTATTTAAAAGGTTAATTAATCATTTAATTGATTAAGAGGGTAATTATGAATGAATTACCCCCCAATTAAACCATTAATAAATTCCAAGAAAATAGCAAGTCATCCCCTAAATGCACATGAGTTTGGAATTAATCAGTGAGATAATTAGGAGTAATAATATAATCACATTCCCAATAAAACTCAAATTTAAAAATATCACTATTCAAAATCAATTAAATTAATTTTAGATTATTCCTTTGAATTATCTTCACAATGCATTTTATTTTGTATTTTTTATTTTTTTTTATTTAGTTATATTTTGAAGTTTCCATATTTATTAGGTAATTAAATCCCTAATTATATGATTAATCATCGACGCCAATGGACACGCCGCATGGGCTTTCCACATGGGTGCTGGGATTCCCACTTAAGTGTCATAATCCGTGTTACGATGCTATTGCTTTCTCTCTAGATCATCCGATCAAGCATCGAATGGTTGAGATCGAGCCTGTGATTCTTAAGGGATTAATCAGAGGATCCTATGTGGCTTGATCCAGACCGTCCATCCAAAATGCATGGATGGATGGTCCATGATCCAAGCTTGCCATGGAGATCATCCCCTTCTTGGGAAAGATCCGCTCTGATTGAGCTTGGATTGAGCTCAAACTCAACCCACACCATCTAGGAGTAAGCACAAGTAAATCTAACTATCAATTTTGCATGAGGTGAAAATTTCTTTCACAAAGGACCACGCACTCCCTATTCTAGGCTCGTTTTGAAGGCATACCTCACCGGAGGTTATCACCGGTGCTCCAATCCATTAAGGTAGCTTTGTTTATTAGAGAGATGAAGCCGTTGAATTTGAGCTGTATTGGGTAGATCTTCTATTGGCCAAGTCACCTTCAAATGGATTCGCCTTGGTCTAGCTCCCACCTTGCTTGAAGCTTGGAAGAAGGTTTGATCAAATCGATTGGCTCTCAAGATGCTTGCAAGGAATTGAGGATATTGAGTAATGAGCTATGGATTTCCCTTAGCCTCCCTTTTTGTTTGAAGAAAAGAGGGAGAATTGGAGAATCAAAGCTTGACTTGCAAATGCTTATTCTGAAGTTCCTAGCTTCAATTGAGTGAGTGTGTGAAAATGAAATGAAATTAGGGGAGTATATCTCTTAGGTGGATAGATGGTTGTGCTTCCACTATTTTGATCAATCACAGATTGGATGAGTTTGTTAAGTTGTTTGGGCTTCCACATGGTTTGATTTTGGCATAGCAAGGTAGTGGAGAAGTCTCATGTGCTTGAAATAGAGGGAGTGGTCAATTTTGACCTTAGGTTGGGTTTGGTTGACCCAAACACAATGGGTCAAAAGTGCACCATCCTCACTAATGTCCACTTGGTCTACTAAGAGGGTGTCAAGTGGCCACTAGAAGGATATGGCCAAATTCCAAGTGGAATTGACCATAGGTTACACGTTGACCTAAGGGTAAAATAGTCATTTAGCTTGGATTTCAGTTTGATCATGTTTGGTATGATTGAAAAATGAGTTGGGCCAAGTTTCAGTGAATTTGGAATAGATTTGATGTGATTTGGCTCATGTTGACCCATTTAGGTCAAAGTGTGTCAACTTGGATCAAGTTGACCAATTGGTCAAATTGGTTGGACCAAGTTCATATGACCATTTGAAATATTTTGGCATCATTGGTTTGGTTCAATTTGATTTATATTTGGATTTGGTTCATTTGATTTCATTTAGGTCAAATGGGTCAAGTTGATTAATTTGACCCATTTGACCTATTTGGGTTAGGTCATGGGTTGGTTTAGGTTTCATTGGTCATATGAAATTTATTGGTATCTTTGTTTCCAATCAATTTGGTTTAATTTGATTTTGGCTCAATTTGACCTTTCAAGTCAAGTTGGGTTCACCAATTGAGTCTTTGGTCAAGTTCAACAAGTGATTTGGAATGAACTTGATTTTCAATCAATTTGGCTTAGATCAAGTTTTGACACATTTTGACTTTTTTAGGTCAAGTTGGGTCAACTTGACAAGTGCAATTGGCTAGGTTAGGCTCAAATGATGACTTGGTCAAGTTCAAACATTGATCAGAATGAGTTTTGATCAATGGTTTCAATCAATTTGGCCTATGGCGGACTTTGGCTAGTTTAGGTTTTGCTTTAGCTAAGTGTTGACTTGGTCAACTATTTTGACTTGGTTTGACCTAATTTGTGTGATTAATCATCTCAAGGATGATTGGGTCAAGTGAGCCTAAGTGGGTCAATTTCCTTGATCAAGACTTGGAATCAAGTTTGATTGAACTTACATATAGACTTATGATTGAAATATAAATCCATTTCCAAGTGGTTTGGAATGGGTTTTGAATTTTGAAATTTCAAGTTCAAAAGGGGATGAGTTTGACTTGGGTTTGATTTTTTGAATTTAGTTTTATGTTTGATGATTGAAGTTTGTGTTTATATTTGGATTCATGATTGAAGGATTGATTGAATCATGAAAAAAATCATGATTTTGGCTTGATTTGAGTTTGATTTGGCTAAGTTCAAGATTTTGACTTGAAAGGCTTAGGTTGAATTTTGGTTGAATTTGGATTTGAGTTTCGAATTGATTTTTGGTTTGATGAATGGAGTTTATGTTTATATTTAGATTCATGATTGAAGGATTGATTGAATATGAATAAAGGTTTGCTTGATTTGAGTTTGATTTGGCTATGTCCAAGAATTTGACTTGAAAGGCTTAGGTTGAATTTTGATTGAATTTAGATTTGATTTTCGGATTTAGTTTGGATATTTAAATTTTTATTTCATTTATATTTGTGAATATAAAATAGAATATAAATGGGTTATGAGAACATTTCTTGAATTTGATTTGATTTGGATTTGATTTAGGTTAAGTCCATAAGGTAGAATCAAAGAGATTTAAGAAGGATTTTGTTTTTTTTTAAATTTGGAATTCAATTATAAGCTTCAATCATTTGGAATTTATTTGAGTTTGAGAAAAATCATTGAATTAATTTGAGTTTGAAGATGATTTGATTTGGAATTTGGAGTTAGTTTGACATTTGGAATTTGAGTTGAAGGAAGGAAGTGAGGAGTTGGTTAAGCTATGGGGTAGGCAATTTCTAACAAGGCATAACTTATTATGGTAACTCTTCTAAGTCTAGGGTTAGGTTTAGTGTCCACCTAATCACTAGATGTGTCACAGAACTCTTAAAGTTTAAGAAAAGTCCTATGTCTAAGATGGAGGGAGAAAGATCATTCTAAATGAGAATCAAAAGGGCATCCAATATGTGAGTGTGACAAGGTACACCAGTTATTGTGTTGACCAAAATGATCAATAACACCAAATGATCAAAAACACTAATAGAAACAATCTACTCCTAACCCAAGGTGTAGAGGGAATCCAGAGCTTAGTGCAATGTGGCTCACTTTTCAAAGACATAAGAGAGTGAAAGAGAATCCACTAGGGATGAGTATATGAACCTTCCCTTGGAAACAAGTTCAAGTCATCTAGGGATGAGAGGTTTGATTTGATTTGTTGATTTTTTTAGTTGTGTTTGTTTGATTATTTGATGTTTGATTGACTAGGGAGATAGATTGGATTTGTTTAAGATTCTTAGATTTGGATTTTGAGATGGACCCTTGGTTTGCATGGATCAGGTAGGAGCCATGACCTAACTTCAATTTACCAATAAAAGTAGTCTACCAAAGCATGGTAAATTAACCAACCAGGATCACTTTTGGTGCATTGGCCACTAGGAAGAAAGCATAATGACCACTCTTTAAAGTAGGGACATTGTGGTGATCCATTGGCAGGCAATGGATTGAACCCAACTTGGGTGAATGTCATGGGGACTTAAATTAACTCAAAGATAGTCAAGATTAATTTCATTTTTAATTATTTTGATGGATCCCATCGGTTTATGATATGAATGCCTAGAGCCTTAGGTTACATTAAATTTTATCTAAGGAATTGTCACCATGGTGACTATAACAAGGGATGTCTTTGATTTGCAATGATGATTGAAAAGCGGGGACTCACATCTTCCACTACAAAAGACCATTGGGGTGATCAGTTGGCATGACAATAAATTGAACCCGACCTTTTTTTTAATTTGATTATTTTGATGGATTCCATTGGTTTATGGAAGAACTTATATCGTCTAGACTATCTGGATTCAACCAAAGTAGCAGTGACGAGGGAGAACTATCCAAGAAAGTGACTTTGGTTTAAAATGATTAATTTAGAGGAAGAAAAAGGCACTCATATCTTTACAGATCATGGGGTGATCGGTTGCTTTGGGCAATAAATCAAAGACTGGGGCTTGGTTTGGATCATGCTAAAAGAATGTCATTACATCTTAGTGAAATGATTGTGAGACTTGATGGAAAATAGATTGAACCCCAAGTGTATGGAGTGAGTCTCCCAGACTTATCTTACTCGTGGTGAGCATTCTATAGAGTTCATTCTTCAAACAGGATGCTTGCTTGGGAAAAGAGGCCCTTTGGGGACTTGAATTCCTAATCCATGAGAGAATATTTTATTTGTTTATTAAATTTATTTATCGTGGACCCTGTTAGTCCGTGAGGGATCATATTGAGAACGAGCTTGCAATAGCCTAGACATATCTCTGATTTATTGAACCAAGATCCACTGAACATATTCTCCAACCACAGGAGTGGCTACCATAAAGGGGGGACTGTCCAATCAAAGTAACCATGGTGTCTAAATGGGGTTCATAAGGATGTGATCTAAATAGAATGCCAGGAGAGGGGCATGCTTGATCCAAAACCTTGGACAAGATGACATGGCAAGTCATATATCATAAGTGTTCTTGTAACTCAGGAGAGTATGATCTGCCGAGTGGTGTATCCATAGTGAGTCATTATGCGATAGACATCAATACTAAGGTGGTGTTTGTAATAATTATTATAGAAAGAAAGCATGGGGGACATCCTCTATAACATGATTATTTGAGATAGTCATCTTTGAGCTATCAACTAACTGAGTGAATGCCATTGGAGGACTTACATCGACTCAAATGTAGTCAAGAGGAAAGAAGCCTCTGAGGGACTTATTTTAAACCTCGAATATACCCAACCTAGTAAGTACATGATGATTAGTTCAAGAAGAAAGCTGGATACATCTTCTTAAACAATGCATGAGGTGGCTTACTGCTGAGATGAAGTTACCAAACTAACAAGGCACTCAATGGTTTACAATGGTCAAGTTAGAAAGAAAGTGTGGGGATCTATTTGAGTTGAGTTAAACTTTTAAGAGGTGACATTTCTAAGATAGCTTTGATCTTTTATGGATCTATTTCTATTCCTCAGTGTTAGACAACAAACCCAAGGAATTTTCACGAAGCTATCGAATGCACACTTAGGATTCATTTTGAGGTTATATTGTCTTAACCATTCAAAATTACTCTCAAGTCAAGATGGTCTTCCTTTTCTCTGCTTGACTACTAGATCATCATAACACTCAACCTAATGATGGATGAGTTCATTGAAGATCTCAGCCCATTAGTATAGCTAGCATTTTAAGGCGAAGGCATGACCTTATAATAATAGATTTTGATCATGATTCAAAAGCGGTTTTCTTTCATCCTGCCATCTAATTTGGTTTTAGCGGATGACCCATCCAGGAGGATACAACATGAGATGAGGTGATGTCCACCATTAATTCTAGTATAGGAAGAGGAAACTCATCCTTAGGACATGCTTTGCTTAAGTCCAGGAATCAATGCATATGTGAATTTGGCTATTCTTCTTCTTAACTAGTATGACAGCAGTAAGATATTTTTCTTCCCCGAAATCCATCGATCAATTTCTTGACTTAGAAATGACATGTTGTTTGATTTCTAATTGCATTCTAGGAGCTTGCTTGATAAGGTTAGCTAGGATCTATTGCTAGTTGTGTATGTCGAGATAATCGAGCATCTCTTCATAACTCCATGCAAAGTCTTTAAACTTCGTTAATAGCCTAACTAAGTCATTGGTTTCTTCTTCATTCAACAATGAGCGATGTATGTAGGCGTGGATTTTCTTCCATCGAGGTTGATTTTTTAAGCTTATCAATTATTGAATGGATCTCCTCTTCAAATTGCGGTGCATCTTTGATTTGGAGCTGATCAGGATCATCTAAAGTTTCTAAACACACATCCAAGAGTTGGTTTGGTGTGAAAAGAACCTATCAGACTCAGATGGTTGGTGACACAAAAGCAATAATCATCATCGTGGACCCATCGAATCTAGTCGATCTTTATTGTGCCTCTATTTTTCCATAGCTTTTTGAAGTACTCTGACCTGTGCTTAGACCATGAGTAAGGAATCAAACCATTCTTTGCAAGATTAATAACACAAGGCGAGTACTAATCAGAAGGTAATTTCATTAATTCTCTATATGAATCATCCTCAAGTTCTACATGAACTTCAGAACTTGAGGATGATGATCCCAAAAGAATCTCTTTGACATCCCTAGAAGATGAGGGGTTTCTTAACTACTAAACCTTCAACTTTTTTGAGATGAAAGTAAGGTTAGAGGTTCTAACACGATAGTTTACATACATTTGATTTGAATACTTTGCTTTTTTAGGATAATCTTTGTCACTGTCGGCTCAGTGTCACTTCTAATGAAACCGAGAGGGGTTGGCTAGTATGCTAATCACATTAGACTCATCCTTTGCTAGATTCAAGTCTATGTAATAGTAGGGTACTCCATGGTGGAACATAACCCATTGGTGATGGCCAACGGGTCTTCCACCTCTGAACTACCTCTATTTGCTCTACCTCTGCTGGTGGAGGTTAGTCATCTACCCACATGTCCATATGATGGGAATGAACGTGGGTGGATGTGATATCTGACTCCACTTCTTCCTCAATTTCCCTTTTCTTGTTCACTTGGATTTTCATTTTCTTTTCTTTTCTTTTACTTTTTTTTTTTTTTCTTCATTTTCTTTTGCATTTACATTTGAATTTTGACCAAGTTCATGAGAAAGTGTTTTGAGAGAAGATAGTAGGTCGCATCCTCATATATCTTAACCTCTTTGATTGAAAATGGCTTTTCATCTCCTTTGACATAGTACTCAATCCCATCCATCCTAAACTTGATGTATTGATGGAGGGAGGATGGAATCATCTTATTTTGATGTATCCAAGGCCTACCAAGCAAAGCGATGAATGAAGTATTCGAATTAATGATATAAACTTGGTCTTAGTCACTATCTCCAAAGTTCACTATGGAACCTATCTTGCCGTTCATTGAATCCTCTCAACATCATTGATCTCCCGAGTGTGAAGATGTGATCAAATAAGCAAGTCAGGTTCATAATGTTCACCATGCACCTAGATCAATGAGAACTTCGGCAAATCAATACATGTCCCTTTGAATATAAAGGACATTATGCTCCATGTGCCTAGAAGTAGGTCTTCATGTAAAGTGATTCCCAGCTTCTCTGAGTAATGTGCCTCCTCTCCAATGGCGTCACTAAGCATATTTTTTCAAAGAGCCTTGATTAATGATTCCTCATCTCTTTGGATAAGATAAGGGCATCGATATGCTTAGCAGATGGATAACTTTCTTAGGTGAGAGAGAGGACATTGTAGTCCACCTTGGCTGATCCTCCACAAGCATATCAGGGATGGAGCATCCTGTGGCTTCGATCCTCAACCAATGACTTGTTTCCTATATGAGAAGGCTGCTAGGAGGTAGAACCTTGCCACTTCTGAAGGTTGACTTTGGTGATCTCTTGTGGCGGGGTGAAAGATTCTACATGCCAGCTCACCTACTTCTCCTATGGGACCCTCAAAATTGATGATTCCAAGTCTATCTCAAGAGGTGAACCGTAGTATTGAGAAGGGAGGTTCTCAAGAGGAAGAAGAGATTATTATAATTATTTTAGACTTGAAGAGTTATCATTAGAATAGATTTAGACAACCCATCAAGTGACACATATAATTCAAGCTAGCTTTATTCTTCAATTTCTTGGATTTGATAGGAGGTACATAGTAGAAATCAAGTAAAGTAATAGGGTGAGAGATTTGATGCCCTCATCCAATACAAGATGTCTACTAGAAGAAATAGGCTAAGAAGGTGATGTGTAGTAAACTGATTGTGGAGACTCATCAATGGTTGCTACTTGGCTATCCGGGGCGGCATAGGCTGCTCTTTGAGCTCCCCTTTCTCTGAGTTGGCTCCGGCAACTTACAAACCTTCCTTGATGTTCGAGGTTTGAGCTGGCTTAAGCACATGCAGGGAAAATTTCTTAATTTTTTGATATAATTTTCTTAGAGGTACGAGATAAGAAGATATCTCAACCTTCTTTAGTTTTGGAAGGATTGCAAGTATCCCCAAGGATTACCTAATACTGGATGGTTGTTCCAGGTGTTCCTTTGATAACTATAGCCTATCTTGAAGCTATGTTCAAAGTCTTAAATGTGAAGCAATCTTCCAAAACATGACCTAACATACGGTGGTAGGGGAAAAGTTAGGATCATTGCTTTTCCCTCTTCCTTTGATCTCTAGGTTCAAGTAGTGAGAATCGCTTCTTTAAGAGATTCTTAAAGATCTTCTGATTACCTCCCTCTTAAATGAATAAGGCTTGTTAAGTTTATCTAGAGTAGGTGGACCATATACTTGGCGGTATGTGTACCACTACTGATGATGTGGTAGGAGGAGGCGATGTAGGCCATGGAGGCTATATGGTGGGTGCTGCCTAGGTGGTGGTAGAGGAGGTGGAAGTGATGTTTGCGGAGCATGAGATCTCTCAAACTGCTCTCTGGCTAGCTTGTTTCCCCTTATCTATTGCTATCACTGCCCCGGGCTTCTTCTGAAAAGCTTTTGTGGCTTCTACTTTGTTGATTGGTCAGGAAAAGGTGACTATTTGGCTTCTCCTTGTAAGCTAGTCTCCTTGTTAATTAACTTCTCAAATGTTTTGATGATGAAACATTTGAGCATGAAGGAGACCGGGCCATGGATATTCTTAAGCAGAATCTTAATGGCATACTGTTCTGACAACTATGGTTCTCATTTCATACTCAAATTATACCATCTGATAATGTAATCAATGAGGGACTCACTGGGGTTTTGTTGAGCCACAATGAGATCTTCTGTCACCCTTTGAGCTCCAACCTCTTGATGAAGAGTTGCTCCAACTCAGAAAAAGTCTTCACTAAACTGTTGGAAAGTTTATTGTACCAATTAAAGGCTATGCTTGCTAAGCTACTAACAAAAAGATAGAAGAGTAAAGCATCACTGCCACTGGCATTGCAACAACTGGATCTGAAGTATGCAATATATTGCCTTGGGTTCCCACTACCATCGAAGCTCTTGAAAGGAGGAGGCACGAAACACTTAGGATATTGGATGGAATCAAATTCCTCTGGGTAGGGTCTATTTTTTGGAATTGATGATCATCCTTGAACTTGAGCCAACACTTCTCTCACCTACTGCTTAACCATGGTTTTGATATCTTTTTCCTGTATGGAGGTACTATCCACTACCTTCCTACATAGGCTGGTGCTGCCCTGCTCTAGTAGAGGTAAAGTCTTGGCTAGATCCAAAAAATGCACCAACTCTAGCTAACTAGTCTCAGCTATAGTAGGATGAATGCTGTGCTTGTTTTTAGTCTAGGCTGCTACTAACAAGACCTCAAGGTGCTTCCACATCCTATCTATTTGATCATCTTTTTGCTTTATTTGCTGAAGGAGGTGTTGGGTCGAGTAGGTTGTATCTTTCTGATACATAGTCTGCTGCTCACAGAGGAGAGAACCCTAGGTATCTACCATGTGTACCCCCACTGAATCCTCTAACAAGTCATCTTCATTCGGATCAAAGCTAGTCTTTTCATCTTCTAAATCAGACCAAACATATCTAAAGATTTCCTTTTTCTGCACTAGATATTGTGTTATTATGTCATCTAGGGATCAGTCCAACTAAGCAGGCACGAATGATCAAGCGTGACTGGTAGTAGGATCACTAGCATGCACAGACAATCACCAAACCTCTAAAGCTGTTGGCAAGCTGATCTTGAAAGGACTACGCTCACTAGAAGAATGGTACTCTTGACCGCTGCTGGATTTGGGTGGGGTGGTACTCCTAGGAGGATCTATGGCCATAGGGGTGATTGAACTGTCTCCTCCTCCCTCAACTGCTACGACTATCTCCATAGCCTGCTCTGGTGGTGGTGTTGATGGGATGACTATGATACTTCAAGATTGTCATTCCTTCCTCTCACCACTGGCGAAGGTCAAGAGGGAGCTTCCTCTCACGTGGGTGTATAGATGGGATGGGATCTCCATTTGGAACACTAATGGGGTTCTCTTCTCCTCCGCACTTCATGGCCTTGGCTAGAATAGTAGATGATGAGACATGTACAAGAGACGTGGGAGAAGAGCGTGTGGTGGAGCACCACCGACTCTCTGATAGCTCTCTGATGTGGTTCCTTTGAGTAAGATACTATCAAAATGGTCAGCATGGGTAGCACGCCGATCTGGAAAATCCATAAGTGTAGAGGATGCTAACAGCCTGCTATACCTCCGGTGCTCCCGGCTAGTAATATGAATTGATGTATGGGCTTCTATAGCCCTCTCCCCTAACCAACATTGCGGGAAATGATAAATCAAATTCACCAACTCGATCATCAGTCGCCACTGATGCAACAGATCGAGGCCGTGTCACCTCCTCCTCTCACTAAGGTGCAGAACTACTGGCGAGGTGAAGCAAAAATCTTCTAGCATCCTCTATCATCCAAATGGTGGAACTAGTTTTCATAACCGGAGGAAAACCATCATGGGACTCCTCACACAGAAGTAGCCTCCAACTTTCAATGAGTGTGGTCCCACTTGATCATGTTGTTCTTGTTTCTTTGCTAATTCTAGGTAGGTAAGGAGCTAGACCCAACCTCGGGGGAGACAATCCACAGATCGGGAGCCTTCCCCTTGGAAGGGAGTGGGTACTAGCTGGGTAGTATGGGGAACAACCAGCAGCACGCATATCTCTGGAACCACCACCTTCCTCTTTGAGGGGATCTAATCAAATGGCATGTGACGATGATACCACACTTGATCCGCTCTGCTAAGGGGGCCTCACATGTAATCCTAGCCCCCCCCAAAGCCTTGACGAAAAGTGGATGAGGTGGGCATAGTCAGATCATGGAAGGCTGGCCTGATCTAAGGCTAAGTCCATCCCATGAGGAAACGTGAAAACATACTTCTGTGCCACCATTGCAATTGACTAAAATTGAAAGTGGTGGTGTAAAGTCTGCAATGTTGAAAACAAACCTGAATCAAATTTCTATTTTGTTGATTTTGATTTTGAATTTAGAATTTGAACCCCTACTCAACATCTTGAAAGAATTAAGTTGGGCTCAAAAGATTTAGAAGAGATTTTGAGATTGATTGAAGAGGAATTTTTGGATGTAGAACCCACTTTCAACAAATTTGGGTATGTTGAAAATGGGTTCAAATATTTTTAGAGAGATGCTTCCATAGGTCATGTTTGAATTTAATTTTTTATTTATTTTGAGGACCCTTTATTTAACAAATTTGAGTATGTTAAAGTAAAGGGTCAATTGATTTCATTTTTGATTTGAGATTTTTGGAATTCACTCACTTGGCAAATTTGGGTATGCTAAGTGAGGTGTTTGAAAACAATTTCTTCTTTTTCTTTATTTGCTTTATTTTGTGAATCATTTGTGATTTGAAAATGGAATTCTCATTTAGCAAATTTGGGTATGCTAAATGAGGAATCCAAGTGTGTTTTATTTTTGATAATTTTTGAAAATAAGATCCTTAGAAAATTTGATTATGCTAAGAAAATCCTAATGTGTTTCTTTTGATTTTGATTTTGTTTTGAAAAGAGGATCCTTACCAAATTTGGGTATGCTAAGGAAATCCAAATGTGTTTTGTTTTGATTTTGTTTTGATAATGGAAACTTCATTTTAGCAAATTTGGGTATGCTAAAATGAAATTCAAATGTTTTAAATTTTGTGAAATGGAGATTTCATTTAACATTGAGTATGCTAAATGAAATTAAAAAAAAGTGTTGAAAATTTTGTTTTAAAAATCAAGACTTCACTTTAGCAAATGTGGTATGCTAAAGTGAAGTTCCAAAATGTTTTGTTTTTTTGTGAAATGGAGATTTCACTAAGCTATTTTTAGTATGCTAAATGAAATTCCAAAAATGTATTGTAAATTTTGTTTTGAACTTTAGCAAATTTGGTATGCTAAAGTGAAGTTCAAAAGTGTTTTTTGAAATTTATGAAATGGAGATTTCAGTTAGCAAATATGATATGCTAAATGAAATTCCAAAAATGTTTTGTAAATTTTTTTTTGAAAATGGAGACCTCACTTTAGCAAATGTTGTATGCTAAAGTGAAGTTCCAAATGTGTTTTGAAAATTTTTGTATTTTCATTGATTTTGAAAAGAGAGATTTTCATTTAACAAATTTGGGTATGTAAAATCAATTTTGAAAGAGGAAATCAACTAATCATATATGGAATATGTTTAATGGGGTTTCAAAATAGTGTTAATTTATTTGGAAATGAAATCTTCATTCAATAAATTTGGGTATATTGAATGGAGATGTTCATGTGTGCTTTTTGAAAGTTTATTTTTGATTTTGATTGAAAATGAAACCTCCATTCAATAAATGTGGGTATATTGAATGGAGAGGTTTCATATGTGCTTTTTGAAAATTGATTTTTGATTTTGATTGGAAATGAAACCTCCATTCAATAAATGTGGGTATATTGAATGGGGAGGTTTCATATGTGCTTTTTGAAAGTTTATTTTTGACTTTGATTGGAAATGAAACCTCCATTCAATAAATGTGGGCATATTGAATGGAGAGGTTTCATATGTGCTTTTGAAAAGGTGAAAATTCCAACCTAACACATGTGGAATGTGTTGAGTGGAATTTCAAAGTTGTGATTTTGCTTGAAGATGTAGCATCCATTCAACATATTCGGATGTGTTGAATGGAAATGCCCACCTTCAAATTTTGTGCTTTTAAAAAAAAAATTGAATTTTAATTTTGAAAATGAAGTCTTCATCAAAATGAATTGAGTGAAGAAGTCCATTTATTCTTTTGAAAAGTATGATTGTTGGTTTTATTTTTAAAATGTCCCTACATGTAATAATTATGAAAATTGTTAGATGTAGTGTAATTAAGTGTATTTTGAAAAGTTCTTTTGAAAAGCAAGACTTTATGAAGGATTGATTTTGTCTTTATTTTTATGAACCTTTCCTTACCATAAAAATGGTAAGGAGAAAGTCTTTGATCATTTTCTTTTTAAATTTTTATTTTCACCCATTGAGAACCCAGGGTTTTAAGACCAACACAGGTGAAGCCTAAAACCTAAAGATGTTGGCTAACAAAGGATGAAATAAGCAAAGTGCCAATGGAGAAAGATAGTCTTGGATTCATACAAAAGTACAAACCCACTATCGATACTTAGAGACAATGATCATTTTCCAAAGATGGAGAGAGGAACCATCCCCAATGGAGTCAAAAAATTTGTGGTGAAATTATATATATCTTCTTCATCTATCCCCTTTCCTTTTGGAAAAGAGGATAAATGAAAATAGAAATATATATAACGCCTTGTTGGGACACCACATAGATGTTCTTATTAGGATAATCAAGTACGGCATTGAGGAAAGGTGTACTATCTCAAAAGATAGAAGTCACCACCCTACAATGGACCTAATCACCTTAGTAAGGGCTCTTAAAGACTATGGGTCTTGAATGTACTAGAGATTCTTCCCTACATACATAAAGTAAAAGGGGTTTATTTTAAATCAAGTTTGTTAAGTTCTTCATGGGCAAGCCCCATAGTTAATCACATCTAAGGAATAATTCCTTGGGAATACTCTTCGATTAAGGTAAATGATCATTATCTTCAAAGATTTTGAAAGGTTAGACTATCAATCGATTGGTTTACTTTTAGAAAAGTCAAGTGGGGTCGATCAAGAGGAGGGAGTTCTTATAGAAGCCAAATGAAGATTAAGTAGGAGATGTTTAGGATTCTAGGAAGCCTAGTAAGCACCCCAAACTATCCTATAATTAAGCTTTAGGTGAGGTTATGAGTTATTTTTTATTTTTAGTTTTGAGTTGATTAGTTGGACTAAAATTTTTTTCCTAAGAGCTAATTCATCATCCAACATCAAAGCAAGGAATAAACTAGAAAAGATGTCATCTTAATGCACAAGCTAAACAAACATCAATCAATTTATAAAACTAGCAAAGAATAAGAGGCATTTATGGTGGGCTCCACCCACAAACCAAAAATATAATTCAAGCTCTACCCTTATACACTGATTAAATGAATAAATTACTATCAATAAATAATTCATTGTAATGAGGGACTACATTCTTCATTCTTCTTTCTTCTTTCTTTTTTGGTTGGTTGGAATGAGGTTGCACCAAAGGCTTCACATGGTACATATGACATGATCTTATGACCAATGTTCATCATAATACCCCATAACAATCATTCTAAAATTCTAATTATAAAATTACATGAAAATGGGAAAAAGAAATCTAATTAAAACCAAAAAATGAGATTAGCCAAACAAGCCATACAATCTAAGCATGTATGTAAATTGGACTTAGCACCCACACATGGGTAACTAAGTCCATGCTTATTTTGGGTTATGCTTGGTATAAGCACCAACAAAAAAGCATTTTATATTTTATTAGCACCCTTAAACAATCTCATAGAAAACAATAGTTAAACTAAGATGCCTACCATTTTATTCACATGTACATACACCCAACATCAGACTAGAAATAAAATATCACAAACAAAACATCAAATGATGCACCTAACCTAAAAGAAATGGTGACCTAGCTAATGTGCATGCCATTTAAGGTTTGTGTTATGATTAGCTAGCTTTAAGGTTGAAGTTTTCTAAGTATGAAAAATGTTCAACTTAGAGGGTTTGTTTCATGTAAGTGATTTAGTTTCTTTGGTTCATTTTATTTGTATTTTATTTGAATGAATCATTAATTACTAAGGGTTGTAAGAGAGGAAAAAGAAGAGAACTTTCTTTCTTCCCTACCTTAAGTAATTTCTAAGGTAGATTCATATTTGATTTTTTTTCATTTAGTGAATGTTTTATTATGTGTTTTAATTAATCCAAAGTTTAGATTTTTCTTAAACAAAACTATTGAAAAAGAAAGGCATTTTAAGATTAAGTAAAGTGAAATATTATCACAAAACACACATCACCTCATTTCTTTCCCAACATGTGCAACATGCATACGCAGGGACCCTAAACATGTCTATACATGCAAATGGAAATATTTAGCACACCTTAATGATGAATGCTAAGGGATGTTACTTTAGAAAATTTGGATGCTTCATGATGCATGATTTTGTTAAGTAGAAAAAGTGATTCTTTTATCCATTTTTATATGCACATTTACAAGTATAAAAAAGTGAGTACAACACCATTATTAGCACCAGTGTAAGGTACAAGATACTTAGGGCTACTTAAAATCAATGAGGTTGTCCACTAATATACCACTTTTCTTAAATACATGCATGTACAAAAGAAATGCATGGAAAGAGAATCATGCAAAAGTTTATATTTGTTTGATTTGGTTTGATTGTTTATATGTGTGATGTGGAATTCCTTCTTAAGCCGACATAGGAGTGTATAGGAATGATTTAAGCAAGTGTTATGTCCTTTCAAATGGACTATGCACTTTGCAAATCTATACAATTCTATGTTAGAAAGAGAGGAGAATCACATAACACATTTTATATATTCACATGCAAGCTTATAATAATTATAAGTAGCATACTTTTCAATTATGATATTTGATTTATAAGTTTTAAAATAATTTTGGATTTAATAGTGATAATAGCCATTCATATTCTTACTTTACCCAAAACATGCAATTTGACATAAAGGAAATATTTATTTTAATTTGATTTTAAAAGGCATGGATGCGTGATTTTCATATAACATACATATTTAATATGATAAGAAATAAATAAATGATGAAAGCATGTAACTTCATTCACCCTATTTAATTCCTAAAGACAATCTTATGAAATAGAATTATTTAAAGCAAATCAAATTTGTTTTAAAGTGACTTTTAGTTTTGTTTGAGTTTGATTTGAATTTAGGAAATGTGAAGAGGTTTTCTTATCTTAACCCATTTCCTGCATGTGTATGTAGTTTTAGTTTAATTTTAGAACCATTAGGTGAGTTTTTATGCTTAGGTTAAGGTGTACATTAAGTTCATTAATTACATTACACACCACTTTAACATATTTAATCAAATAATTATGAGCCAATATATGACATAAAATCACACAAGGAATTTAAATCAATGCACCTAGGAAAGAAAGGGCCTAATGCAATTGGCTCACAATTGATTAATTAAGCTAAAGGGTTTAATTTAAGTACTTTCATAACCCTTCCCACACATGTGGGTTGGATTTTCTTAAGTTACATGGGTTGTTGAACACCTAAGTAATCGACAAGGAATTGATTAAATTCATATTGATTTGATTTTAAATTTTTGATTAATTAGGCCATTTAATATAGTCATTAAGTCATTAATTAATTTGTACCTTAATTAATTTTTTATCCAAATGAAAAAAACTTAAAGAAAAAGATATGAGAAAGAACCCCTAATCTCATTCCCTAAGTACATTCACTGTTCTAAGGTGATTAGTAAACTTAATTAATGAATTTATCACTATTTAAAAGTTTAATTAATCATTTAATTGTTTAAGAGAGTAATTAAAAATGAATTAAGCAATTCTCCCAATTATACCATTAATAAATTCCAAGAAAATTAGGGGAGGTAGAAGTCATCCCTCTAAATGCACATGAGAAGTTTGGAATTAATCAGTAGGATAATTAAGGAGTAATTAACATAATCACATTCTAATAAAAAAACTCAATTTCAAAATCAATTTAAAATTAATTTTAGATTATTCCTCTTTGAATTATCTTCAATGTATTTTTATTTTTGTATTTTTTTTTTCTATATTTAGTTATGTTATTTTGAAGTTTTCATGTTTATTAGGTAATTAAATCCCTAATTATATGATTAATCTCATGGGTGATGATAGCTTTTCCATGTGCCGATGGGATTAACATAAGTTGTCACATCATAATGCGTGCTGACGCTCTCACTTTCTCTCGATCGGATCATGATTGGTTGAGATCGAGCGTGGTTCTTAAGGGATTAATTAGAGGATCCAACACAACTTGATCAGAATGTCCATCCAAAATCATGGATGGATCCATCAGGAGCTTCACTAAATGGAGTCCACTCTTAGGGCAAGATCCAAGCTCGATTGAACTTCGGATCTCAAACTCAACTTACACCATATAGGAGTATGCACAAGTAAATCCGATGATCAACCACACACTCCGTATTCTAAGCTCGAATTGAAGGCATACCTCACTAGAGGCTATCACTAGTGCTCCAATCCATTGAGTTGCTTCATCTTGTAGAGACGAAGCCCTATTGAAGATTTGAGGCTTTGGTATTGGGTAGATCCTTCTATTGGAAAAAATCACCTTCAAATGGATTCATCCTTGGTCTAGCTCCCACTTTCCTTGCCTTTGAGGCTTGTAAGAAGGTTTTGGATCAACTAGATAGACTCCTCTGAAGATGCTTGCAAGAGGAATTGGGATATTGAGTAATGAGCAAAGTGGAATTTTTCCTCCCCATTTTTTTGGTTTGAAGAAATTAAGAAGAAGAGAATTGGAGATTGATCTAGAAAGCTTGGGGAACTTGCAAATCCTTGCTCTGAGTTCCCTAGCTTCAATTGAGTGTGAGTATGTGAAAATGAAATGAAATTAGGGAGAGTATATCTCCCCCTAGGTGGATTGGACGGTCATGCTTTCGTTTTCCATTTTGGATCAATTGGCCAGATTGGATGAGTTTGTTAGGTTGTTTTTTGCTTGCACATGGTTCAGTTTTGGTAGAGCAAGGTAGTAGAGAAGTGTCATGTGCTTGAAATGGAAGGAGGAGTGATTGCTAAGTGCTTGAAATGGAGGGAGTGGTCAGTTTTGACTATGGGTTGGGTTTGGCTGACCCAAATCCAATGGGTCAAGTGCACCATGCTCACTAGTGTCCACTTGGTCCACTAAGAGGGTGCCAAGTGGCCACTAGGATATGGCCAAATTCTAGTGGAATTGGCCATATGACCTAGGGGTAAAATGGTCATTTTTTAGATTTCAGTTTGAGCATGTTTGGTATGATTGAAAAATGGGTTGGGCCAAGTTTCAATGAATTTGGAATTGATTTGATGTGATTTGGCTCATGTTGACCCATTTAGGTCAAAAATGGGTCAACTTGGGTCAAGTTGACCAATTGGTCAAATTGGGTCAAACCAAAGGTTGGTCAAGTTCATATGACCATTTAAAATGTTTTGGTGTCATTGGTTTGGTTCAATTTGATTGATATTTGTATTTGGTCATTTGATTTCAATTAGATCAAATGGGTCAAGTTG
This sequence comes from Cymbidium sinense, assembly GCA_021442155.1. Lineage (NCBI taxonomy): Eukaryota > Viridiplantae > Streptophyta > Magnoliopsida > Asparagales > Orchidaceae > Cymbidium > Cymbidium sinense. Next base: position 36,846,053 of record CM038232.1, read on the forward strand.
ACCAATTTGACTCATTTGACCTATTTGGGTTAGGTCATTGGTTGGTTTAGGTTTCATTTGGTCATATAAAATGAAGTGGTATCTTTTGTTTCTAATCAATTTTGGTTTAATTTGATTTTAGGTCAATTTGACCTTTTAGGTCAAGTTGGGTTCATGGTCATGAGTTGGGTCTAGTTGGATGAGGCTTTGGTCAAGTTCAACAAGTGATTTGGAATGAACTTGACCCATTGGTTTCAATCAATTTGGCTTAGATCAAGTTTTGACATATTTTGACTTTTAAGTCAAGTTGGGTCAACTTAGTCATGTGGCTAATTAGTGGGTTAGGCTCAAATGTTGACTTGGTCAAGTTCAAACATTGGTCATGAATGAACTTAGATCAATGGTTTCAATCAATTTGGCCTATAGTGGATTTTGACTTTTGTTGGGTTTCATTTTTGGCTAAGTGTTGACTTGGTCAACCCTTAGGTTTGACTTAGTTTGACCCAATTTGAGTGATTAATCATCTCATAATGATTTGATCATGATGAGAGGCTTAGGTGAGTTTGATTCAATCAATTTGGTTGGATTAAATTTGGTATTTTGGGTCACTTTGGGTCAAGTGAACCTAAGTGGGTCAAATGGCTTGGTCAAAGCTTGATTTGAGTTTGATTGAACTTACATATAGACTTATGATTGAACTTACATATTGGACTTCCATTCCACAAATTGTTTTTTTTCAAAACATATTTGGAACTTCAATTTAGTATACTCCATTTGCTAAAATGAAGTCTCCCTTTCAAAATCTAAAACAAAAATTTTAAACACCTTTGGAATTCCATTTAGCATACTCAAATTTGCTACATGAAATTTCTACTTCACAAAATTTCCAAAAAAAAACACTTTTTGAACTTCACTTTTTAACATACTAAATTTGCTAAAGTGAAGCCCCATTTTCAAAATAAAACAAAAACATAAAAATTTTAAACACATCTTTTAAAATTTTATTTAAATTCAAATTTGTTGAGTGAAAAATTTCACAAAATTAAGTGGAACTTCATCTTTAACATACCATTTTGCTAAAGTAAAGTCTCCACTTTCAATCAAAAAAAAAAAAAAGCCAAAAAAACACATTAAGTTCCATTAGCATACTTAAATTTGCTAAGAATCTACTTTTCAAAAAACAAATCAAAATCGAAAGGAAACACATTAGGATTTCCTTAGCATACCCAAATTTGCTAAGGAGCCTACTTTTACAAAAATTAAAATATCTAAAACAAATGAAACACTTTAGGACTTCCTTAGCATACTCAAATTTGCTAAGAATCCTATTTTCAAAAATCTTTCAAAATAAAACACACTTGGATTCTTCACTTAGCATACTTAAATTTGCTAAGTGGGAATTCTAATTTTCAAAATCAATAACAATTCATAAAAAAAGAAATAATTATTTTTCAAACACTTCACTTAGCATACCCAAATTTGCTAAGTAAGTGAATTCTAAAATACCAAATCAAAAATAAAATGAAAACATACCCAAATTTGATAAAGGAAAGGGTCCTCAAATAAAAATCTAATTTTAAACATGAACCTATGGAAGCATCTTTCTAAAAATACTTGAATCCATTTTTCAACATACCCAAATTTATTGAGGTTGGATTCTTATTCAAAATTCCTCTTTCTAATCAAATCTCTAAATCTTCTTTAAATCCATTTGAACCCACTTAACACTTCCAAGATGTTGGATGTGGGTTCAAATTTTCAAATTTAGAAATCAACAAAATAGAAATGATCCAAGCTTGTTTCAACATTGCATTTTAGCATCAATTTTAGTTATAGCTAGAGTTTAGCTTTGGTTTTTTAGTTGATTATAAATGCAAGTTCACAGAAGTTTGTGTTCACTTTCCCCTATGGCATGGACTTGGCATTGGATCAGGCTAATCTTCATCGAGTTGATCACACCCATCTCATCCATTTTGGCAGAGGTTTTGAGGGAGTGAGGATCACCTATGAGGGCACTCCCCACAACGTAGGACGCGTGTAGGTAGAAGCGGACATTGGTCAATTACCATCGATTGACATCCCCTCATTAAAGAGGAAAGCGGTGGTAGTCCATCGGTTTCAGCTTCAATGGGATAGTGATTGCTTGTGCACCTTGTGGTTTCCGTGTTTCCCTAAGGCTAGCACCCACTCATTGGCACCCTCTAAGGGTAAGGCTCCTCTGATCCCAAAGATTGCCTCCCCAGACTTTGAGGTTGGGTCTAGTTCTTACTCCACTCACCCTACCACTCAGGAGAAATAAAATTGATTAAGTGTATCATACTAGATTGCTGGGAGATGGAGGCTATCATTTAGTTTTAGAGAAGGTACCTACTATGATCACCCCGATGATTACAACAAACTCATTTCATCCTCTCTTTGTGAGAGGATGCTAGGAATACTTCACCTCCACTAGTGGTTAATACTAGCCCCAGTTTGAGGAGGAGGTCGTATGCTAGCCTTCATCAATTTATGCAGTTCTTTGGAGCTTATGGACGTTCTAAGGCTAGAGCTCAATTTGATTTGAGATCTATCATTCCCCATAGCGTGAGGAAACATCTATAATAGGAGAGGGCTGGAGAGGTTCATACTTTAGTACATATCAGTAGTAGAGAGAGGTGGAGGTTTGTTCAGCAGTCAGTGGCCTCCGCACTCATTGATTTCCCTGATCAACATGCTACCCACATCAATCATAGAGATAACATTTTACTTATAGGGATGACCCATCATAGGAAGAGGGTCCCTGCCCTGGGAGAGTCGATGGTATCTCCACCACACTCACTCTACCCCCTGTCCACCATCACCTGTTCCCATCACAACATCTTCAGTTATGTCGAAGGCCATGAAGGCCACATCCGAGAAGAAGCATGCCCCATTGGTGATCCGGCTATGGCCGAGATCTATTCTATCTTTACTATGGAGGTGAGCTCTCTCTTGACTTTTTGATGGTGGGAAGGAATGGTGACCACGAGCATAGTGTCATCCCTTCACCTCACCGGTTCAGGGACATGGAGATGGTAGATTTAGAAGAGAGCAAATGATAGCCGGCCAATGATATTAGAACCTCCTAAGTGTCACCCTGAGTCGATGTTAGGGGTGTGTCTCTTCTAGTGAGAGTCCTCATAGGATTGATTCTTGAGAGGTTGCCTCTCGTAGACAATGATCACACGGTCAAAATGTTTGTGCTCATTCAAATTGATCATTCTCTTGAGGAGATAGTGACACATTATCTTGTAGAAAAGAAGGAAATTATGGGGTATGACTGGTATGATAAGGAGAAGATTAGATTTGATCTTAATGAAGATGATTTGTTGGGAGACTGGGTGCATGGTAGACACCGAGGATCCCTCCTTAAGCAAGCCATGAAAGGTTGAGCGGGGAAGACCTGACCCAATGAGACCTCGATATCAGTTAAAGGAAAGATGAGCAGATAGATAGGATGGTGAGGTAGCTTTAGGACTTGTTAGCAGTAGTCTCAGTACTTTAAAAATAAGCCCCAGTAGTTCATCCTACAACATCTAGTCGGCCGAGTTAGTGCATGTCTTGGACCATGACTTTACCTCCATTGAGCAAGGTAGAGCATGTATAGGAAGGTAGTGGAAAGTACCTCCATATGGAGAAAGACATCGATCCATGGTTGAGCAGTGAAGGAAGCATTGGCTCAAGCAGGGAGGATCATCGGTTCAAAGGGTAGACCCTACCGAGGAATTTGATGCAATCCAATATCCTAATGGTTTTTGTGCCACCTTCCTTCAAGAGCTTTGATGGAAATGGAAACCAGGTAGATATTGAACACTTAATTATGCAACCGTGCGGCGATGCTTTTTATCTTTGGTAGCCTAGCAGGGCTTTGATTGGTATCTTTGAACTTCCAATGGTTTAGTAAAACATTTCTGAGTTGGAGCAACTCTTTATCAAGGGGTTTGTTGGAGCTTAGCAAAGGGTTACTATAGTTGTAGCATAACACAGGTGAGTCCCTTCTATATTCTCATGTAACTTTGAGTATGAAATATGAGCATGAATGCATGCCATTGAGATTCTTCTAAAGAATATCCATGGCACGGTCTCCTTCATGCTTAAGGGCTTCACTATCAAAACATTTGAGAAGCTAATCAACAAGGTGGCTAGTCTATAAAGAGAGGCCAAACAGTTACCTTTTCAAGATCAGTTGCCAGACAAAGCCAGAAGGCTATATGAGAAGAATCCATGGGTGTGATGGTAGATGGAAGCAACCCTAGAGATCATCTAAGAGACCGACCTCAGCGACCTTCACCACCACTTTTACCACCAGAGGCGCCCTATGGCCTCCATAGTAGCCTCCATGGCCCCACCACCGCCTCCTGCATACCATCAAGCAATGACACACATACCGTTGGGTGGTATGGTCCACTTACTCTTTTAGATAAGCATAACAAAACTTATTCATTTAAGAGGAAGGTAGATCTTTAAGAATCTCTTAAAGAATCTAATTTTCAACTACAAGCCTAGGAGACTGAGGAAGTGGGTAAAAGCCATGATCCTAACTTTTGCCCTCATCCTGTATGCTAGGTCATGTTTTGGAGGATTGCTTTACATTTAAGGGGCTTGAACATAGCTTCAAGACTAGTGTGTAGTTATCTCGAAGGAATACCTTATGGAACAACCATAGTTCCATTAGGGTAATCCTTGGGGATACTTGTAATCCCCAAAGAAGGTTGGGATATTTTTTATCTAAAACCTCTAAAAATATTCAAGATCAAGAAACTTTCCTTGCAGTGCACGAGTCACTCAAACCTCCAACATCAAGGAAGGTTTGCAAGTTGTGCCAACTTCGAGGAAAGGGGGAGCTTGTAGTAGTAGCAACGGCATGTACTTGCGGGATAGATAGTGCAACCATCGAGAGTCTAGCCTTGATCTTATTGTAGCTACCACATCAGTGACTTCTTCCACTTCAGCTAGTTCTTCTTCTTCTACTAGTAGAACTCTTGTATCAGTGGATAAGGGCATCAAATCTCTTACCCAACTTACTTTACTTGATTTCTACTTTATGCCACTTATCAAATCCATGAAATTGAAGGATAAAGCTAGCTTGAATTACATTTATGTCACTTTTGATGGGTTGTCTACTTCTATTCTTAATGATAACTCTTCAAGTCAAAATAACTATAATAATTTCAATTTTCCTCTTTCTAATTTAGAGTTGGACTTCCCTACTCTGAATACTACAGGTTCACCTCTTGAGATAGACTTGGAATCATCGTTGAGGGTCCCATAGGAGAAGTTAGGTGAATGATGTGCGGGTAGAACCTTCCATTACCACATAAGAGATCACCAAAGTCAACCTACATAGTGGCAAGGTTCTACCTCCTCAAGATGGAGGAAAATCATTGGTACGAGAATCAAGCCCTCCAGGATGCTCCACCCTTGGATATGCTTATGGAGGATCAGCAGGTGGTACAATGTCTCATCTAAGAAAGTTGTCATCTAAAGCTAACATATGATGCCCTTGTCTTATCCAAAGAGATGAGGGAATCATTAAACAAGGCTCTCCTTGATCCTGATATGCTTAGCTCTTGGTCTATAGGAGGCACATTACAGAAAAGAAGCCCAGGGGATCACTTTCCTAGATGAAGAGCTTCTTTTAGGGGACTTGGAGCACAATCGTCCCCTCTACATCACAGTTAACATGGGCAGATTTAGACTTGCCAGAGTTCTTATTGATCTAGGTGCATTGGTGAACATTATGAGCTAAAGACCCTTGCCTATTTGAATATCAACATCCCCACACTCCGAGGAGATCGGATGATGTTGAGAGGATTCAATGAACAAGGTGAGCGGGCTTTACATTCCATAGTGTTACCTTTGGAGATAGGTGACTGGAAGACGAAGCCAAGTTTTACATCATTGATTCAAATACTTCGTTCACTGCTTTGCTCGGTAGGCCTTGGATACATCAAAATAAGATAATTCCATGCTCCATACATTAGTGCATCAAGTTCATAAAGGATGGTATTGAATACTGTGTTAATGGAGATGAAAAGCCATTTTCAGTTAGAGAGGTTGAGATTTATGAGGATGCAACCTACTATCTTCCTCAAAACACCCTTCCTCATGAACTTGGATAAAACTCAAAATCAAAAGAAAAGGAAAATAAAGAAAAAAAAGGCAAAAAAAAAAGAAAAGAAAAATGAAAATCCAAGTGAACAAGAAAGGGGAATTGAAGAAAAAATAGACCCGCATTTCACATTCCACCCACAGTTCATTTCATCATATGGACATGTGGGTATGACTCAACCTCCACCTAGAGGTAGAGGTAAAGCGGTGATTCTAGAGGTGGAAGACCCCCTGGTTGGCCATCAGCCAACAAAGTCATGTTCCAATTCATAAGAGTACCCTACTATTCATATAGACTTGGAATCCAGCTGAGGATGAGTCTAATGTGATTAGTATACCAACCAACCCTCTCGGGGTTCCATTGGAGGTGACTTTCGATCAGTGTGATGAAGATCAGCCTCCAAACAAAGCAAAGTATTTGAATCGGTTTATGTGAAACTATCGGTAGGGAACCTTAGCTCTAACCTCACTTTCATCTCAAAAAGTTGAAGGTTTAGTTGTTAAGGAAGCCCCTAAGTCTTCCAATGATATGAAGCCGAAGAGATTCTTTTGGGATCATCATCCTTAAGTCCTGAAGTTGATATAGAACTTGAGGAAGATACATTTAAAGAATTAATGGAATTACCATTTGACTTTTACTCGCCTTGTGTTCATAATCTTATATAGAAAGGTTTAGTTCCTCATACATGGTCCAAGCATAGGTCAAAGTATTTTGAAAAGCTATGGACAATACATACAGGAAGCACAATCAGAAGCGACTAGGATTTGATAGTGGGTCTAGTCGATGATGATTCTTGCTTAGTTGTTACCAATCATTTAGTCGATAGGTTTTTTTCACACAACACCAACTCTTATGAGAATGTGTGTTTAGAAACCTCAGATGATGTAGATGATCTCCAAATCAAAGAGGCACTGCCAAAATTTGAAGAGGAGATCCATTCAATAATAGACAAGCTTAAAGAAATCAACTTTAAAAAAGAAAATCCATGCCTGACGTACATCAGTTCATTGCTGAATGAAGAAGAAACCAATGACTTAGTTAGGATATTGACTGAGTTTAAAGACTGCTTCACATGAAGTTTTGAAGAGATGCTCGGATTATCTCTTGATGTAGTCCATAAGCTAGCAATAGATCTAATCTCATATTAAGCAAGCTCCCCAGGCATGCGATTAGAAATCAACAATATTCATTTAAAGTCAAAGCGATCGATGCTTTCATCAGGAAGAAAAATATCCTACGGTTAGCTAGTGTCATGTATTAAGAAGAAGAAAGGCAAAATTCACATATGCATTAATTTTAGGGACTTAAATAGGGCATGTCCTAAGGATGAGTTTCCTCTTCCTATACCAAAATTAATGGCGGACATCACCTCATCTCATGAAATTTTCTCTTTCATGGATGGGTCATCTCGCTATAACCAAATCAAGATGTCTCTAAGATGAAAGAAAATACTTTTCCAAACCCGATCAAAATCTTCTTATAGGGTCATGCCTTTAGCTTTAAAAATGCGGTGCTACATACCAGCGAATGACTTCAGTTTTCAATGAACTCATCCATCATCGTTGATTGCTATGTTGATGATCTAGTCAGAGCACAGAAAAGGAAGACCATCTCTTTGACTTGAGTAGTTTTTGAATGGTTAAGATAATATAACCTCAAAATGAATCCACGAGTGTGCATTTGGGTAAAGTTCCTTGGGTTTTATTGTCTTTGGGAAATAGAAATAAATCCAAAAATGATTAAAGTTATCTTAGAAATGCCACCTTCTAAGAGTTTAACTCAACTTAGATCCTTCCAAGGATAGATGGCATATTTAATATGCTTTATTTCTAACCTATCAGGGAGATGCAAGCCATTTTCAACACTTTTTAAAAAACATGTGAAGTTCAAGTGGGATGATAAGTGTTAGCATGCATTTGAAGACATCATGTAGTATTTGGTGAAGCCGTCAGTTCTAGCAGTCCCTATCCCGGGCAGGCTACTCATTGTATACACTGTTGCATTGGATGACTCTCTCGGTGCTCTGTTGGCCCAAACCAATGATGAAGGGAAGGAGAACGCTCTCTACAACCTCAACTGTGAACTTATTCCCGCTGAAGCAAACTATTCATCTATTGAAATATTGCCTAGCTTTGATCTTGGCATCTTAGAAGCTATGACACTATATGCTTTCTCATAAGGTGAACTTGATCTCCAAAACTAATCCACTGTAATATCTCATGACACGGACAATGCTACCTGGACATTTGGCATGATGGTCCATGATTCTCTCACAGTTTGATATCACATTCATTTTCCTGTGGTAAAGGACAAGCACTAGATTTCTTAGCGGCACACCACTTCCTCGATTCTTCTTAGTGATCTCCATAATGAACAAATCATGAACTTAGGGGAGGTTGACAACCACCGATGGGAGATGTATTTTGATGGTGCTTCTTTTCACAAAGGGAAGCACCGATCTATTCTTCCAAGCAAGGAAGGTAGGAATAGTTCTCTTAACTCTAGGCGTGATGTGATGAGATTCTCATACTTCTTTAATAAATCAATCAAGTAACAACAACATCTTTGGGGATTCACCGGTTGGTCATCAATCAGATTGTCCTATCTAAGGTTCTCAAACCCAAGCTTGTCATTACCATGAGTATACCATGAAGTTGTTGGCCCAAATTCCAAATTCACCATCTACAAGGTTCCCAGAGTAGAAATGATAGATATGCTTTGGCCAAACTTGCCAAAGAATTTGCATGTATAGAAGATGAGTCCATTTCAATAAGGGTCCAAAATAGACAAGTCCAATCTCTTATTGATGTTGAACTCATCGAGAGACTTTCTTTTGAAGGGGAGGTTGTCGTTGCCTATAAGGACAAGGAGCTGGATTGGAGGCAACTGTTCATAAACTATTTGAACACCGACAAACTACCTTAAGAAAAGTCACAAGCCCATGAGGTAAAATAGAGAGCTCTCTCCTATGCTCTCATTGATGGCACCTGTACCACCGATCTTTTGACCAAATGTGGTTACACTATTTAGACAAACATGAAGCCCATGGCATTGTAATCGAGGTACATTCAGGTCTATGTGGAGCACATCAATCCAGCCCAAAGATGAAGGCGAAGATCAAGAGACTAGGATACTACTATGCCATTATGATTACAAGTTGCATGGATGTAGCTAGAGATGCCATCGAGTCGTACGGTGTGGTCCTCCACCAACACCAACATTCTACACCTACATTGGCCTCATGGCCATTCAAGTGTTGGGGTACAACATTGTGGGTCCGATCGATCCTCCTTCTTCCAAGGGACATCGATTCATCTTAGCGCCACTACTTTTCCAAGTGGAGGAGGCAATCCCACTCAGGTCACAACTTCAGCATGTGCTTTTTTTTTAGAACCATATTGTATATAGGTTTGAGGTGCCTCGATGAATTATATCCATAATGTGCGCATTCAAAAGCACAAAATCAATAACTTCTAGAAGATATAGATTGGAGAACTCCACCATCTACTGCCCCATAACAAATGGCTTAGCAAAAGCATTCAAAAAAACTCTCATCCAAATACTAAAGAAGACTCTTGATGACAATAAGCAATAGTGGAACGAGTAGTTGGTTGAAGCCTCTACCTGCTACCAAACTCAACTTAATCACTATTTTTCTTAGTGTATGGGTCGGCTATTCTACCTTTAGAAGTTCAACTCCCATAACTAAAGATAGCATTGGGTAGCAAGATCACTTTAGAGCAGAATGCAAAGTTCTGATTAGAAGAACTTGAAGATTTGGAGGAGAGCCACCTACGGGCATGCCAAAACCTCGAGCTATACAAGGAAAAAATGATTCAAGCTCACAACAAGCTGGTTCACCCTAGGTATTTTTGAGTAGGAGAACTTGTGTTAGTCTTAAGGAGACCAATTGTTGTCATCAAAAGATGGGAGGTAAGTTTGAACCCACTTGGGAAGGCCCTATGTCATAGAAGGCCTACCAAGAGGATCTTATCACTCATTGATTGTAAAGGGAACACTGATGCTTCCAATTAATGGGCTCTATCTAAAGAAATATTACCCATGAAATAAATCATGTTTGAAATTATTCTCTCAATCAAAATCGATTCCATTTCATCAAAATCTTCTTCTTTGAAGCAATTGTTTGCTTATCTTGTGAATTGCATGATGTTTAGGGAAGGTGTAAGAGTCCCCTGGCATCTATCCCTCTTTCACAACAAACACAATCTCCACTATTAGAATAGGTGTAAGAAAGAGGCATCATTTTGATTAGCATAACTAAGTTAGGTGTAAGAGAACCCGGGGCATCCTTTTTTAGTAGAATTCAATTTGTTATCCATTTACCATTTTATCAAAATACCTAGCGTGTTTAAGGTAGTGTGAGGAACCCAAGAGGCATCCTATTCCTTTAACATGAGCACAAAATAACACAAATTTTTTATCTCTATTTTGTGGGAGCAAGCCCTTGTGGCACTCACTCATTAGGCTAGGTCGAGTCTACATGCTACCTCATTATGTCACCCAGTGGTCACTTGTTTGGTGGATGTGAGTCCTTTCTTCCAACTTGACCATTACAAACCAAGAGCCTTGTTAGTATGGTAGACTTCACTTCCCAGCAGTAAGCTACCTCATGTTAATTTTGTTTAAGAAGATGTGAGTCCCCATGCTTTCTTCTTAAACTAATCATCATGATCTAACTAGGTCAGTATATTTGAGGTTTAGGATAAGTCCCCCAGAGGCTCCTTTCCTCTTAACTACATTTGAGTGATATAAGTTCACTGGCATTCACTTAGTAGCAGCCCTAGGTTGGATGTCACACAATCGAACTAAGACAGACAATCCTTGTTAGATATAAGTTCACCCAGCTTTCTTCCTAGGCGATTGTTTGCCAATGGGCACCTTAGGTTGGTTGATGTTTCTATGTTGACTGACTCACCGATGGATACACCACTCTTGGCAGATGTGAGTCCCATGCTTTCTCCTTGAGTTGGCCAGGGAATACCTATTTGATATATGACTAGCCATGTCATCTTCTTGAGGGTTTGGATTA